>JAZHYW010047905.1:0-11494 GCA_037355805.1 Ixodes ricinus | reverse complement strand
GAAATTGAATTGCGTGCTGAGGTCACGTGAAATCAATTTTCCAGCTAAATTGAGCGAGCGAAACTGCGAATGAGGAAGGCTATAGAGGAGGAGGTAAGAGGAGAGTACGGACGAGGCAAGAGCAGTGCGCAGAATAAGGAAGGGAGGGTACAGAGGTGGAGGGAGGGAGTACAGAGGAGGAGGGTACGAAGGAGGAAGATGACACGAACAGGAGGAGGTTGCAGAGCCAGTATGTGAGGAGTGATATATATATATATATATATATATATATACATATATATAAAACAAAAAATCGAAGGTCAAGTGACTTCTCAGCCCTTCACGTCGCCTTTCGAGTGACGAACACGAGGGGATCACGTGATTTCCCTCTGGTTCTCTCTTAAGAGACCCCAGCCGCGTTCCTCCACGATTGTCGACTTTTAAAGAATGAGCATCGTCGAAGGTCGCGGCGAGTGATCGACTCAAAAGATGGTTCGCCACGTGGCTGACGGCGAGTGTATCAGCGGATGGGGACAGGTTTTGTTGACTTTCGCGTATCCCCCAGAGACGCTGTCATCGTAGTTCCCGTAACCGCCACACGCCGGCTGCAGATCGGCAAATAATTTGTTGTTTTTTCTTTGCTATTACGCAGACAGAATAGCAGTTTTTCGTGGCAAGGTGACGCGTTTCCAGTCACCTGTGCTTGGAAAAAGAATGCATACAAACTACAAGTTCTTTTAACATTAAAATCGTTGCACTACCGTTTTAATAGTAACTTTCGCCCGTACGAGTTTTCTCAGTTAAAATTTCACGTGCATTTACGCAAATTGTTTAACGTGTGTCACAGCACCGCGTCCTAATTGAAAGCCGCGTTCTTCGAACCCTCTACGGTCGTTCCGAGTTCTAGCTACATGGCGTGCAAGTTCATCTGATCTATGCGCAACTTGTGCACTTGTTTACACGTCGAATGCGGCCCCGTGATTTTGCCTCATAACTCTCCCCCCCCCCTACCTTCCCTCTGAACACCGAGCGCCGGAGTAAGAGAGGGAGGGGCCTGCGTACCATGGAGTCCCAAGCGCAGCAGCTGGCGCCGATCGCATGATTGATGACGTAGCCGATGACGCTACCGGGACTTTTTATGGTGGACGACCACACAATTCCCCGGAGAGGTTCCCCTAACAGCTGTCGCTGCAAAACGAGAAGGCAAACTCTCCCCCCGTGGAAGGTGGCACTTGAAGCTTGTACCACCAGCCACTTTGCAAGCTTCTGATGCATATTTTCCATCGACTTCTATACGCAAAGCGTACAGCGTCGTTTCCTACAGAAGACAAAGTCGTTCACAATGCTGCGCGGATTGCAGAGTTCTCTATCTCCGTGCCAGCGATACCAATTCGTTTGAGCTCATTGATTTGAACGTCCGGCTGCTAGGCCAACTATTAGGTGAACCCAGTGCAAATGTTAAGGTGCTTGCCAATCCTAAGCTCAATCCTACACCACACCGTACTGTTTCACCCAGAGAAGCGAGTATCCCCATACCTCTATTCTTTTGTGTAGTACCGGTCAAAGGCTTGGGCTTCACACACGTCAATAGACCGGTCTTACCGAGCGCTCTACGAATGCGTGACGTCACCATAATCGTTGTTCACAGGACGCAGGCGACAGTGAACGGGTCAGCTCGTGCCGACCCGCAGCGGGGCTGTCGCGCATGCAGAAAAACTACAGTTCCCACGATGCATGCCGGCAGCGGCGGCGTGGCGGAACTGGCTGGTGAGATCGCTCAATAAGTAAGTAAAATATCGAATTGAAGCTAGCACTATCGCGACCTTATGCGGTCTCTCATTAAAGTTTTTTTTTTGCCTTCTTTTTTTATCGCAAGACTGTTGTTTTATGCTCGTGCATCGTTCAGTCAGATAAAATTACGCGCCGAGCCTTGCCGTGCTCTCTATATTTTCTAATTCAGTCGTGGCGTCTGCAGGCTTCTACTTCTGTTATGAGTTTCTGTCCTTTCGTATACAGAATTTTATTGGGTCGAAGCATAATAAGTTTTAACCCTTAAGCCGAATGAAGCGCATTACGCCCCCGACTTCCAACTTGAATGGGACTCTCCGATATATGCTGCTGCCGTCTTCATTTCGTCCCGCTGCTGGTTGCCGTCTTCATTTCGTGCTTGAAATGTTGAGCTTTTCCATTTAGTGGACCGGGGTATTTGTTTGAGGCCCGATATATCGTGCTTGCCTGACCAACCTCGTGGAAAGATCAATGAATAAATCGATGAGAATCGTAGGACGCCTACCATGGAACAAAAAAAAAAACAAGAGTCAAGCAGCGCAATTTTTTGAGAATACTGTCTGTCGAAGGCTCTCCCGAACCAGGATGGGTAAGGCCTCGAAGCCTGAAAACAGATGTCTGAACACACTCGCCAGATCTCTGGAGTTCGATCACCGTAAAGCGGTCTGCGCACCGCGCGCATTGAAGCGATCGCGCTGGGTCGAATAAAAATGTCCCCCTTTATTTCATTTTTTGTTTTCACTTCCCTCTCTCAAACGACATAAAAAGCTACATCTTCAGACTAACTCGACCGTAAAAAAAGACCGCGTTTCGGGACGAGGAACGTCACGTGCATGCACTAAAGCGCACCCGTCCTTAAACTCTGAATGATGGTTTTTGCATCACCGGACAAGAAATTCGATTCTTCCATTCTTTTTTCTTTTTTCTACGTCAAACGATATTTAACTTGAACTTTTGTTCTAGATCTGCTCATCCGCAGCCTTTTGTAATATTCCACCTTACGTATCATACCCAAACTTGACATCTCCTTTCGTCTCTCACGAGCTTTTTATCTTCTGCTCATTGCCTCCCGCTACATTATATTTTTGTCATTTCCTTTTGAAATATTTCTTTTATTTTGTTTTCCAACGTCTCTGTTTCTTTTTTTTTGTGTTTTTTTATGACTGTGTAGTCTGGAGGCATGTCTCCGTCCTATTTCAGTGTGCATCATTCTCCTTAGAGGTAGACCCCGCTACTTCGGGGTAGTGGCTGAGGGTCGCTCATATAAATCACCTCCCGAGGCACTTATTTGCGCCACACTTTAACTTCTTATCCTTGTATTTGGAGCATTTCCTTTTTCTCCATGCCTCCTTGGCGGCATATCACCTTTTTGTATCGCTTAGATAAACTCGCTGGTTTCCGAGAAACGGTTTAAAAATATATATGCGTGTTTCATATCTCAGGTTATCCATCATGTTTTTTTTTGTTGTTGTTTCTGTTCTTTTTTTAATACATTGTCGGATTTTTTTTTCACTGGATATACATCTTGCTTGGTGTATAAAAAAGCAGTATCCAGCATATGAAACATACACGATGATACATTCGCGTTCATCTTTTTTGTGCTCTTAAACACCATAACTACTACGTTTTTTTTTATCTATTACAGTCCTGTTTTGTTAATGTAGACCCCGTTATTATGGATATCCCTCTAAATGAACACCATTTTAGGGGATAAACTTGGAACATACATGCATTTTTGTCTTGTTATTATGAACAACTTACATTGTGCACGATTTTTGGGGGGAACAGAGGTGTCCATATAAACGACACATCATTGTATATTATAAAAATTGTTGGGTGGCCTCGTACTCCAGTTTTGGCGTGTGACATTTTTAACTGGCGCCGGTTTTGTTTTGTATTTATATTTTGAAATAGTGAAAGCTAATTATTTAATTCGCTTTCGCGCGACTTAGCAATAGGATTACATGCAGCCGCTTTGGCGCGTGGCTATCGTTTCCAAGTGGACAAAACCTCAATTCACTACGCGCAACGTGTTTCGTTCATACTCTTAGTTGACTTGAGATAGTGCTCTTAACAAAACGCCAGATGTAAACTCAAAATAAATATTTGTCGGTTTCAAAAAATTTTGCCCACTTATTCACAGCCAAGAGATGACAAGTACATCATTCGAAAATAGAGGAGGAAAACTTCTTTCAATATATTTTTAAATACAATTGCTCGACTTTCAAGAAGGCAAGACCGTGACACTGCAGTAACAATGTAAATGTGCTAGTCTTTAAACGAATTTTATCACGTTCTAAGCGAATCCAGTTCTTTGATTTCGGCTAATAAGGTACTTTGAATTAACTAGCGCCTCACTTCACGTAACGCCGTTCCACCATGGGTTACCTTTCGTATCTCTTGCTTTCCAATACACTTTGAAGATCTACAGCTTTTATAACATGGGAGATTCGCTCGTGAAGGCTACACGTACTGTCGGTGATCAAGGCCGGTGAGCAAGCGTAGGAGGCCTATAGCCTTGACATCACTATCCCACGTTCCCAGCGTGTACGACTTTAGGGAGGCAGGAATCGAACTGGGATGCCAGCATAAAGTTACGTAGTGAAGATACGAGGGCGGCGGAAAGAACATAAAAAGCTTCAATACACGACCGTAAAGACAATTTATTTTCTCAACATAGTTGCTTGCAGTTCTTTCGCGATTGGCAGCCAAACTGGCAAAACAAATTTAACGTTATAAAAAAAACATTGCAACTAATCAAAAGTATTTTTAACGGCTGTTTTAATGTTGTTCCAAACTAGAGGATTGGAGACTTCTAAGGTCCATGCCAAGAAAGAATGTTTGGTTCTAATAAATGCATACGATGATCGATTACAAACCAAACTTTTAGCCGAGACCTGCTTAAAAACAATACATTAATAACGCCATTTAATAAGGACAAGAAGAAACCTTATTAGTGTTAACTGCATACACACAAAAACGAGGAGAACCCTTGGGTCGACGAAAACTTGACATTGCACGCACACACACACAAAAGAAAGGGAAACGACCAACTTAGGGTGAAGCCGTAGCGTTCCTTGGGGGATCGTGTCCGGCGTGCCGTGTCGCTGCCTGGAGGCGAGGCGGCGTTAATGAAAACGCCTTTTAATTTTGGTCGCCCTCCTGACTTAATTTCCAATTTGGTCGCGTGCCCGCTGGAGCCACTTTTTTTCCCCTTGGCGCTGTTCCCGCTTCTTCGAGGACCTTTTTGCCTTTTTCGGCCGTGGGAAGGAGGGGGGGGGGGCGCTTCCCACGAAACTAATGCCATTCTACTCGCTGGTTAGTACACTTCGAATGCACCAGACTTTGTTTAGTTTTTGTGTCAAAATGTGTTGTACGATTTCTTTGCGTCGTTTTGGTCCGAGTTCCCAAGAACTTGTCCTTTCGTTGTGGGCAGCCAGCGGACGATACCATTAGCCACAGCCGCGTCTTCCAAAATTTTCTCCCTCGATGTTTTTTTTTTTTTTGTTTATTGTTTTCACGTTTATTTATTTATTAAGCGATAGAGACGAACGAAGAGGCTAAATATCAGGGTTGTTTGGTTCATTCAATCTTTTGCACTTTCTCAAGAAGACGAGTGGAATTAGTACAGTTTCTGGTGGAGCTTAAAGGGGCACACCGGCAATTTCGTGAGCTAACCCTAACTAACTATTTTTTTTTATTCACCTGCCTTTACCCTTTCCCGTATAATGTTTAGTATCGCGAAATTCAATATATTTGTTGTGAAATCGGCAAGTGAAAATGATGCCAAAACCAACATTCTAATTATAGCCGCGCTTTTCAGTGCCGTGACGTGCAGGAGAAGGCAAGCTTGCGCGGGTCGAGCGGGCAGTCTAGAAATGAACTATGCCGAGCATTGTGTTCGTGTTGCTAGCGCGGTTGAGGAGCGAGCTTTTGGCGCATTTATTTGACACCATGAAACTTGTAATCAGTTGGAAACAAAGTTTACAGTTCAAAGAAGGAACCCTGGCATTCGGCTGACATCACTTTTCCATTGTTGCCAGTAGAAACTTTCACTTTGAAAAACATGGTGAGGACCAAAATTATAAACTTAATAACTTCGCGAAAAAATTATATTGGCCCAAATCTGAGGTTCCTATTTCAGCGTTATTTGTTGGTGCTTTAGCCAATTTGCAGTCAAATCTGGAACTAAGAAGAAACCGCCGCAGTACCATTTGAAGAGATTGAAGAAAACATAAAACATCTAAGACGTAGACTACACAGCCACGATTAATAAAAACGTACAGGGAAGCGGACGGGACGGAAGAAAGAAGACAAACAATCGCTGAACTTACAATGTCTGTTTCGCTGTACGTTTTAAACAATCATGCCTTCTACCAACAGGCCCAAGCTTCCAATCTGACAGCCGCATCTTTCGTGAAAGATGTGGTGATGTCGTCTTCGTCTACCATGTCTATTCTTTCTTAAGTCTTGACCCGTTCCAACGCGCTCTTCGTCCATTTGAGACGGATTTTTCTGTACCTTGATGCGGATCTGTGAATAAACTATTATTATTATTATTAGTAGTAGAAAATCCCATTTAAAGGGACACTGACACCCCCCAAAATATTTTTTTCATTTTTTGCCAGGCGCTTCATTATGGTGTCGGAGGACTACCCAATTAATATTTTGCAACAGAGTAGCGTATTTTTTTAATAAAGCCAAAAGACGCAACTGCTCGAAACCGAAACCGAAACCCGCGGACGGAGGTCGGAGGAGTGGAGAGGAGAGAGTGGCGGAAGTCACGTGGCTACACCCGACCGTGCGCTTTTTTTTTTTTTTTCTCCCTTTGCGTAGCAGACGACATGCGGAACTGTTTGCCGCGAGATTCTTTTGCAGTTATGTTTGTTCCGCTCGCTGTTCTGTACTCCAAGATGAGTTGTTTTGTACATTGAGGAGTTGGAGATGGGTAGTGAGTGCCCGTGGTTAATTTCCATGATCGGCTCCGAAAAGAATACACCCAAGATGTTGCGTGAAGAGCTGGCTCACATGTCCTGCATCCGAAAAAAAGTGGCATTGTGCGACAGAGTTTCCGAAAGATCAACAGGATCGGGACCAATGGCTGGCTGCAATTCCTGTAGAACATTTACGGGCACCTCGGAAAGCGGACGCTACCTGATTTATATGCTCCTTGCATTTTGTGGAAAGTGATTACATTGAGTTCGCAGGTGTCAAAAAGGAAATCCCATCCCATTTAATTCAGCGACGTTTCGTCAACAACATTTGTTTGTTATTTTTGTTTGTTTCTTCAGTGATAATTGTAAAAAAACAAAAGAAATGTAAACATCAAAAAATGTTTAAAAAAGAAAAAAAAAGAAAACGCCATCACTGGGGATCGAACCCGGTCCTGCCGCGTGTGAAGCGGACGTCGTTCCCACTGAGCTACTGGGGGATCTCTTTCCTTAGTAATAATTCAGCCGGTAAACTGTAAGTTGGAAAGTTTGCTGCCGATTTTTCTCCAGCAAAAGCACTCCCGGGTCGAAGTCGGGAAGCACCACGCATTGGCGACATTCGCACCTAGTAAAGAAATCGTACGCGTGCATATTCAACTCGAAGTAGACACGTCGTGCTTGAAGTTTGCGCGAGCGATGTCTTCAGCCACGAGAAGGGAGCGACGGCTCGGCGACGTCTTCGTGCAAATCAGCTTGGTGGTCGGGCGTGTCGTACGGGATGAATACCAATTCTTTTGATCAGTCCCAAATTTCTCTTTTAAAGGCAGACAGAATTCGCCGGTACCGCGAACGACAGTTCTGAAGTAGAGGTCCCACGCCCGTCGTCCGCTGCCATCGCCGTCCCCGCGAGTCCCACGATACGCGAAACGACGCACGCACAGAATGCTTCCGGTTCGCTGTGGAACTTTTTTTTCAATCAACGTATTTGCAGCTTTTTAGAAGCCACAAAAAATGGGTTTCATATTTTTTTCTATTTTTAATATTGAGTGTGTGCCTTCAGTGACCAACGACTTTCATTAAATTTGGTGGTCGCATCGATACCTTAGAAAACGGCCCGTGACCCCGGAAAAGAGAGTGAGCGAGACTCGAACCGGCCAGTTCTTGATCGGCGGTTTTCGGGCGGAAAGAAACCGAATTTCGAGTCGCAAATTGTGTTCTGGGTAGTTGGGCTCTCATATGTCATGTACAACTAAAAACCTCGGCCAGCATAAAACACCCTGTCATGTCCCTTTAACGCACCGTCGCGTCTCCACGCGCATGGGGTTTCGTTAGATCCACCGACAGTTTGCAAAGCCGCAAGGTGAGGCTTACTCTGTTAACGATCTTATCTTCAAAGATTGGTTCTTTGGCATTACGCATCGATTGATGCTGGAATTTGATTGGTTGCAGAGCGCTAATAAAAGAGTCGGGACACTCCATGACCTGCGCCTCCTAGGCCGACCGTGACCATAGTCCGGACGCTCGTTGTTATCGACTAACGCCGGAGTCCCACTAGAGCGACAAACCAAGCGAAATCCAACGACAGCGACAAGCCTCAAACCAGATTCGTTCGCCATTTGACACGCTTCGTAGAATGAAGGAGGCTAGCTGCTCAAGCACGAGCATGATGCACGCGAGGATATCTTCGGCAGGCTTGCAATCACGCGTGCTTACTTCACGAGCACCGAACGACTAAACGCCCGCCAAAAGGTGCCATCGCGAGCATGGGATCCATACGTTTGAGCATAGCCTCCTCTATAGGGGGGGGGATGGGTGGCCGAGTGGACTAGCGTACACCAGCTCGGAGCACGGTCAGCGATAGTTCGCATAGCGTAGAACCCCGGAAACACTGGGTTCAATCTTCCCCTTCGCCAGTTTCCAATTGAATGAGCATCGTACTGGCAGGCGGTCGTGCATCACTACTCCGTGGTGAGTGTTAAAACCCCAGGCTAGCAGTTGTACCGCACTGGCTAAATTGATCATCTACAGCGAGTGGCTCGTCGCAACTTTGGAAATGGCTGACCAACCACACGCTGCGTAAAGATCAACGCAACCCCTATTATGGTTCCTACCTTTATACTCGGGCAACCTGGCAGTTCGACGACGGAGCCATAGAGCGCCCGGTCGCAGATTGGAGCGCGAGGATCCGGTAGCACAGATCATTTTCGGGAGCCTGGTAGTCAGCGCACAGCCTTTGCAGCAGCGAGGACCCGAAACATGGTTTTCTAAACCCGACGGAGCAGAAGCGGTAGCCTCGAGGAACGCGAGAAGCAACGAGCGGACCTTCCATCGCCCGGGACAATGTGTTTTTAAGGTCTGCCGCAGCGGGACGCCCGTTAGACGCCTTTTGTCCACCGCTCTCCTTTTCACTTTCGGCGGCCGCGTCTCGTGGTGTGATCTGCCAAGCTTCATGCAGGGTGGTATTCACTGGACGCCATATTTGAGGTGACTGCCCACAGCGCATGCTCGGGATGAGTTCTCATTTATGGTCTACCAAAGAAGACAATCTTGATGGTGTGCAATGCGCGTGTTGTAATCGTTGTAGAAGCTTGCTGTCAGCACGTGCTCAGCAGCAGCGAGCTCAACTATGGCCGCCAGTGAATACCACCTATAGGGGAGGTATGGTTTTAGGTCTTGTCTTTGTTGTTTCTTTCTGTTTGTCGCTTCATTGCGGGGACTTCGGGCACAAGGCCGAAATATAAGCAGCCAGCGTGAGGGAGATAAATTACGCCTCGAACTCACTCACGCACCTCGTTTATTATACTGGCAGTGATTATAGCCGCCGACAGAGGAACGCAAGGGCCATTTTGATTGAGTAGAGATCAGTTGAAGACGCGTGTGTGAGTGACGTTACGCACTCTAAAGGAATACTAAAACTTGCGCTCTGCCTATTCAGCTGAGGCTGGCGGACGAAGCTACGAGCGCGATTGCGCCCGCGCTCCTGGCTTTGAGACGTGCATTTCTATAGTGCAAGTGCTCGTCCTGCGGAAGCATCGCTTCGAAGCAGAACAGACCTCGAGCTCTCGTCCTTGGGGCATTGGCTGCAGCCCTGCAGCTTAAGGGTGGAACGGAGCCATCTTCAGAAACAATTGAGCATTCGGCCGGTACTTAGCTTTAGACCCTCAACTCGAATGCGAATTGTGCAATCACGCCGCGACACCGCCCGGTGCGATGACGCCAAGCTCGTACCGTGCCTATAATGCGCAGCTACACAGCTGGTCCATTCCTCCGGTGACGATGAAGTATCCGTGTCAGGGCATTCATTGGCCACGAAAGGCGGATCTAAATATTTGTTTATTGCTGGATCGTTGATTGACAGTATACCGTCTGAGTCACGCAGTTCGCGGGTCCGCGTGAGCGTTTAGCCGCGTGTGATCGCCGTAGTCGCCGCCACTGGAGACGGCGCTGGGGAACCGCGGACGTGCCACATAGGTGTCTCTGACAGTTTTCGAAAGACACGAGGTATCAGTATGGCGCGTGCTATGCTCGCATGTTCATGCGACGAACAGCTGGCTGACGTGCTGCCCTGTGCAGATCGGTCAACTAGCTGGTACTGTGATTAGTAAAGTCCCAACGGAAAGCGTCTATCCCAGCCCCGTACCCATAACATGAGCTCCTTTAAGGGCAAGCGGATTCCACCTTCAGAGAATATCGTCCTATGGCAGATGTGCTTTGCCTGCGTTCCGAGGCGACGAAGATGTGGGGCTTATCGCTGGACAGAGCAGATCGAACACGCACGGGCGGAGGACTCTGTAGACTGCATCGCGGGCTGGCGATACAGTGCCACACTTGACGGCCTATATTTTTAATATATATAAAGCGTGATTATATATAAATGTGGCGCTGATCGTAGGAAGTTAACGTATTTGATGCGCTTAAATAAAAAAAGTCGACTGTTTTTGTGAGCCCGCAAGCCGTGCGCCTGCCAGCGCGGCGGACAAAACCATCTCCACTCGATCGTTTAAAGGAGCGTGTGTTAAACAAAAAAGAAGTTTGAAACGCTTAAGGTTAGGTGTACATTTTTCCAAGGCACGGCCTTACAGCCGAACTAGAGGAGACGTAGTGAGATCAGGGGCACCGGCGCGCGTACATGCATTGCAAAGACGCGGCGAGTGCGGAAGCGGTCCTGACGTACGCAGCGGCGTCTGCGGCAGCCTGGGCCGGGATGATTCAAGTCGTTCAGAGGGCTTTCGTGCAAGCAGTTTGGCTTGGCGGTTTGACGGAGACGAACTGCAGGCTCCTCGTTCAGGACTTTCCCCGTGTTCCTTTGTCCCTTGTGTCGAGTGAAGTGCAATGCCAAATTGACTACGACAACGACGCACTAACGGCAGCAGGCGCAGCAAATGCTACGCAATGCACGCGATACCCTAGCCCAAGCGCCAGTGGCGCCCCTCTCTTGACGTCTCACTTACCTCTCCGTCTCACTTTAACCGCCTGGCAGAGGGTTTCAGTAGATCGTTCCGATACCTCTGATACCCCCTGGGATAACGATTCTATATATGTAAGCGCAAAGGCGGAGGCAGAGTATCGGGTATGGTTATCGGAGTCATCGGAACGATCTACTAAAACTTCCTATTCACACTGGAAGCGGATCCGGCGTTCGCAAAGCGGTTGCGGGCTTGCTGGTTACTCCGATAAGATGCATATTGCACGCGCACTCGATGACATCAAGTGCGCGTGCAATTGCACTGGATCTTTACAACCGCGTTCGCAACCGCTTTGGCGAACGCGGATCCGCTTCCAGTGTGAATGAGCGG
>JAZHYW010047901.1:0-17432 GCA_037355805.1 Ixodes ricinus | reverse complement strand
TTTCCGTCCTAGTTTGGTTATTGTGCCTGGAATTCGCGTTCCGACTGGTGTGTTAACCGCGTCCAAAAAGTGGTTCCTCGATTTGCGCCTGGTGACGTCATGAAAGCGTCATGCTGTCGCCAGTTGCGACCCTGGCGGCGTCCCAGCAGCTGTGGTGTACATGGCAGACGCCTATGTTCCTGCGGGTAGCTCTTCAGTGTGGCAGTCCACGGAAGCCTCGGCAGCCCGGTAGTTGGGACGCCGTGGCGACAGCGACACTCGCGTTCGTTCATGTGTACCTGCAGCTTCTCGCCAGCATTTCAAGGACCAACCGCCAGGTTCGCGACATCCGACAGCGCGACACTTCGGCCTGTGACGTCATTTGTTGACACTTCGGGACCATTTTTGATGTATGGGCAGCATAGGACGCTAAACAAAAAAAAAAAACAGTCGAAGACGGGCTCCAGGCAACATAGTATGGTGCGTGGAACGCGTCGCCGACTGGTGTGTTTAGCGTTCTATTCCGCCCATGAACCGAAAGTGGTTACGAAGTGTCAACAAATGACGTCACGCAAGCCGGAGTGTCGTGATGTCGAATGTCGCGATCCTGTGCTGTCGGTCGTAGAAGTCCCGGCAAAGAAAGCAAGAGCAAACGCGAGCGTGGCCGTCGTCGAAGCATCCCTAATGGTGGCTGACGAAAGTTCCGTGGACTCTGCAAGCTGGAGAGCTGACCTACGGCAGGACAGGTGTCTTGCCACATCTATGACCGTTGCTTCGAAACCGCCAGGATTGCTGTCGGCGACAGCATAACACTTCTAAAACCTCATAAAAAAATTAAAAAAATCAAGAGGCATCTTTTTTTTTTTTTTGACGCGGAAAAACACATTGGTTGGAGACGCGTTCCAGGTAACGTGGTCCTGGTAACTTTTGTCGATGCCAAGCAGCGTTAATGCAAGAAGAAGTACAGAAAGGTGAAAAGGAATGAGAAGATTAAAAAAGAAACATCTCGAATAACAAGAAGCGAAAGTGTGCAGGCGAGCTGGTCAGGAAACATCATAATTTTGAGACTTCGTTGTGTTTGTCCCTTCCTTTTCTCCTGTCTCAGTTTTTCTTTTCTTTTTTATAAGTTTTAACGTTCAATTTTTGTAAATCAGAATGTAAACCCCGAGATTGAGGAGAAATAAATACAACAATAATCGGTTATAACGGTTGAATTTTCGGGTTTTCTTATTATCGTTATAAGTGAATTGCACTGCACACGTGCATGAGACCACGCGGTCAAACCCACGATACAATGCCCTTATCATCAAGGACGACGGGAAGGATTCCGGGACCTTCATCTGGGTGACCTCGGGAACACGGCGACTGCTGAGCATCGTTACCCTAACCAGGGCAAAGCTTTCCAAATACACTCTAAAAAATCCCGTGCGTCAACTTTCCCGCACAACACTCGGAGAGCCAATCACCGCGACTTACGGAGGCAGCTCAGCCAATGACGATGCCGAAACATATGTTTAGACCAAAAAACGCAGTCTGAGTTGCGTATTAAGCAATGCAAAACGTCACGCTAGCATTGCTTACATGTCACAACTCGGACTGCGTTTTTTTGTCTAAACATATGTTTCCGGCATCGTTCATTCGCAGCTGCCTCCGTAAGTTGCGGTGATTGCTCCGCAGTGCTGTGCAGGAAAGTAGACGCACGGGATTTTTTTAGGATGCAGTAACATCGCTTGCAAGCGTATTTCTCTCTTTCTCTCTTAAACAAAAAAGGAAGCAAATGTGTTTTCTTTCTTTTTTCACCACAGTCTCAGGTGTTGAATGATATGAAAAACACGAGTCTCAAGACAACGGACAACGGACGACGGACAAGACAAGGGACAAGACAAGTCTAAGGGCAAGACAAGACAAGAGACAAGACAACACAAGTCCCAGGACAAGACATCGGACAAGACAAGTCTCAGGTTTTAGAATATGACCTTGAATAAGATATGATACTTTTTTATTGCGTCAAAAGAGATTTGGTACTCTTTTAAAGGTGTCAAGCAAGATTTGTTACTTTTTTAAAGGATCACCGACAACTGAAGAAATACGAGGCGTGTCGAGTTCCGATCATTTTATTTTCACTCCGTAACCAGTTAAGAATTTGGAACGAGCCAATAAGAAAGCCGGAGCGCGAATCACAAAGTAAGAAGCGAGATCTATAATTATCCATACCCCGCACTTCCTAAGCAGTCAGCGACCATATGCAGCACCCCTCGCTCGGAGTTTCGATCATTCCGGGATAATTATACCATCCGTTAGGTTCTCCGAGGAATCCGATTGGTTGATTCCTAAAGATGGCAGCGCCGGTCGTCTGGTAACTTTGTCCCAAAAGCTGCGGTCACACTCCCTATGCGTCATGGACAAAAAACACAAATTCTGCACACACTGCCCGAGGCGTGTTTCTTGCCTGCAGACACGTTGGAAGCGTACACGTGCATGAGACTAACATGATTTGAACATGTTTCAGGAGCGTGTCCTTCTACAATTTTGTCGTCATGTCTGCTCCGGAGCCAGTGTCTTTTGTACGTCCGCGGTGTACGGGAAGACGAGGGTCCAAAAAACGGCCATAGTTTGCAAAACAAATGTTGTGATTTTGAGTTTAAATGGGCTTCATTATATTTAAGTCTTCATATTTCGTGTATTAAAAAAAAAAAAGAGACCGAGCGTGGTTTTGAAATGAGTCAAATTCGTATTTGAAGACACTCTGCCTACTCAGAAATGTATCAGCCAAGTTGGTGTGCGCGTTCCTCAAATTGTAACGTAGCAACCGATCATAGTTATTTGGAGAAGTAGGCCTAGCCATATCCTTTCCATCACAATCTTTCGTAGCCTCAACTTCTTGGAAAAGATAATACCAAAAGGTTTTTTCTTCTTTTTTTAGCGCCAAGAGTGCCGCTTAACCAACTACGGTAAAATATTCAAACGCGTTTCTCTCTTTTTTTCTTTAATTTTGAGGAACTTCACAGTTTGCGCGCAAGATGTTTTGTTCCTAATATTGACAACCACGTTTGACATGCATAGGCTTGAAGATACCTAGGATGCAACAATCAAGATTGAATTAGAATGTATATTTTCGTATTTATGTAGACTTTAAAAAATATAACTTTGGTAAACCTTTTGGGAATCGTGGATATGCTATATGAGTTTATTTTAAAATGAAAAAAAGTTATTGTGCACATTGTTTGTTGGCCATTGCACTCAGTGCTTTCGTACGAGCCTATTAGCCTATTTCACTAGGTTCTTTTAAATGTGTTGCTATGCCCCACGTGCACGTAAGTACATTTCTTTCATGTGCATTGCATTTAAAACATAAAACAGACAAGCTATATCAAAGCTAATACCAGGTTTTTCAAAAAGAAGACCAAGCCCTATAAACAGTAAAAATTAAATTCAGTTATCGCAAATACTACTAATAAAAACAATTTCCCCCAGCACGTGTCCCATTAAAGGCCGACCAAAAAGCATAAAGGATAAAGCTTACTCTCCCCGATTTTCTCCTCGCCATTTTTCCCGCAACAGAGAAGAAGGAAAGAACTCCAACTTTTTACGTCGCCGCTTAGGATTACAAAAGATTAGACTAGCGGACAGTTAGTAATCAGGCAAAGAAATAAAGAAGACGCACCTTCTTTCTTCCCACTTCCCCCTTCTCGACGCTCCTCTTCACTTTGACCCTTAAACTTTATTAGGTACCGACAGTGCCGTGGATGCTACGTTCTCGTCAGACCAGTCACACGCCTACCTTTCCACACGTGGTGACGCCCCCACCCATACTAAAAGCGCACGGGCGCACACCCGCTGGATTTTCCGCGCTAAAAATAGCTCTCGTTCAGATTTACGCCACCCAACCGACCGCGCAAGGTCGACGCAATTACGTTAGGAGTATAGCCCAAAGTTGTCCAATCTGAAGCACGGGTAAAATAAACTACCCTTCAAACATATGGTTTGTTTTTGTTGTTGTTTTTTACGTTTGGCAAGTGATAATTTGTATATCTTGTTAGATTTTGTTTGGGGTTCATTTTGCCTGGGTGTCATTCTCCCGTAAAAATAAACCGCGCGTAGCGGAACGCTCAATGTTCGCCCAAAATGTACCGCTAGCGTTCCGGATCTGATTCCAAGGTATCAAAGCTTGCCGTTATCTTGTTTCAAAGTTATAAGCGATTTTCGGAAATACGAAAGGGCAACTCCGCTTCATTTTTGTTTAAAAGAACAACAAATATGCAGTCCTCTGCAGTAACACATAGGAAGACCACGCGTCAAATATTAAGACGTCGTTCTATCTAAATGTTTATTAAACGGTCCGGCAAACTTCGCAACTCGCCAAGTTGCCGAAATCGGCTGACTCGAGCGGGAGAATTGAGGCGCAACCAACAGCGCATTCAAGGCTAAGGCGCGGGCGTAGCCAACATTGAGCTAAACGTCATCACCATTGCCCCCTTTTGCTTGTCTTTACTTCTCCGGGCAGGCGTAATGGGTGACGTCATCAACATTCCCTCTCGGCGCTCGGCGGTTTCCACGGGATTGGCATAACGCGCATGCGCAGCGCGCTTCTTGGGAGCCGTCCGGCCGCCCCGCCGTGGTACCGCTGTCGTCGTCTCAACGTGCGTGCGCGGATCCAGAATCCGTTTGGGGGGGGGGGGGGGCGGAAAATTTGTAAGGATGTATTCTCCATTCTTTCGTGTGCACCGGGGGCCCCCATGTCAAATGCACTCCGAGAAGGGGGGGGGGGGGGTCGACTTACTGGGGACGCCACTCACGTCGTTCGCCCCTAGAACTCGTCATATTGCCGCTAGTTGTGCAGGATGTCGTCGAATGCCGTAGACACCAAAACGTGGCGAAGAGTGCGGTGCAGACGACACTTGCGCCTGGCGCACGCCAGGCCCCAATCCCACCCGTCGTTGCGCAGAGGATCACGTGACGTCTTGTACCTCGTGATGGCCATGTTATTGACGGCACGAGACCAATGTTGCCGGACGGAGCCGAAGTTTCGGTTTCGATTTCTGCTCGTGTTTAAAATTAGATTTACAAATATATACCCCATTTTTTGCGAAACAAATGACGTAGTGTGCTTTACTAGGGCTTTTTAATGCGAACTCAGTCATTCCCAACCTATTCAGAAACCGTATTTCATCGTCGCGCTTTGAAACAATAAAAGCTAAGGCAACCATAGGCAGACTAAAATACTTATGTTCCTTGCTTCGTGGCAGATGTAACCTTAATAATAATAATTATATTACAGTCTCGCTTTCGACGGATCGTCCGGAACCAATCGTACCAAGTCTATCCAGCAGAGCAGATTTAAACAGAACGTCTTCAAATATTAATTTTTTTTTGTATGGCAATACAAGAATAGAATTCGCTAAATAATAAAGTAGGAACACTTTCTTCAATTGAAAAATTTACTGAAGCGCCATTAACATCATTTATTTATTTAGATAACTTTCGTGTGCATGTTTTTTTTGTATATTCATTTAGGCCGCTCTTGTGTGCATGCAGGTTTTTCGTATATTTTTACATTGTGCGTCGCTCCTGCTATAACTCTCAAGTAAGAGCCGCAGTATTCCTAAAAAAAAGGAAATAAAAATATTACAGATGTTTTACGTTTCTCTGTAATGGGAAATCAGAGCGCAGCTCTGTAGGTATGTAGGGAAATCAGAGCGCAGTGTTGCATTGCGGGACATCACAGACCTATCACACCAATTCAGTTTCTTCGCTAAATTTAGCGGAGAATTGAAGTGGTGTAAAGGTCTGTGAACGCGGAAACACGCTCTAAGAGTTGCGCTCTAATAAAGAACTTAAAGGTTGAAAAGGTTATTTTACAGCCTTTTCTCGTTGTCTTCCCTCTTCCTCGCCGTCATCTTCCTCGAACTTTACAAGATGTGATTTTCGAATAAGTTGACGGTTAGCTTCTGAAACACTGGCATCTAGCCTGAACCACTCCGCTCTATTTCTTCCAGGAACTGCAATTCAGCATACAAAATACAGTCTGCAAACAATATGTAAGGCGTGTTTATTTCTTGTATGACGTCAGTGTTACAGAAATGTTTGTAGCATACATATGCATGATGCAAACAAACTTCGAACATGCTGAAGTATGGTCCGCAGGTAATTCTGTGATCGTGTGTGCATCCAACACCGTGTCTCTTGTATGATATATGACCACTTTTACTGCTGCATAAGAGGATTTGGAAGCGAGCAAAATAAACACGCAGCGACACCAGCTGCGCGAAATGCCCCCGAAAAAAAATAATAACTTGCCGTTGCAAAACCGCTAGCCCCAAAGTGCATGCCAAACCCGACCGGGCGGGGAAAAAAGCAGACGACGTTCAGGTGGTCTGTCGTCTGCAACCGCTACAACGTCAACAACCCGCCAACTATCATCTGCAGGCCCGCGTCAACGTCGTCGTCTGCTTCGCTCGTCGTGTGTTGTCACGGTGGGTGCGCGGCGCGTGTGCTTCGTGTGCGTCTATGTTTGCCTGTACGTGTGTGTGTGTGTGCACGCCAGCGTACGTATGCGTGTTCCGAGTCTGTGCAAACGTCCGGCAGTTTGGACAAGCAATTTACGCGCCGGTTCCGACGGGTAGGGGGCGCAGACGGCGCGTTTCCTCGCGGAGTGGATGGGCAAGCAGGTTTCAGAAAATCTCGCTTTCCTGCCCTCACGCCGAGAGAGAGAGAGAGAGAGAGAGAGATCTCGCGAGAACGAGAGCGAGACGTGACGACGGGACCTAGAACGAGACATTACGAGAACGAGAGAGATGACGACAGCCTGAAACAGGGCGAGGGATCTAGAGAAGAAGCGCTATGGCAAGACTGAGGGTGAGGGCAAGAACCGCAGTTTGCTAGGCTCCGTTTCAACTTATGATGGACCGCAAAAGAACCTACGAGCCGTGTAAGCCAATCCAAAGCCGTGTGAGTATCACATGACCTTCAAAGGGGGCGCAGCGAACAGCGAAATGCATAGTCACGTGATAGGGAGCAAAGCGCTTCATTGGCTGGAGATGGCTTCTGGCGTCCGCCGCTGTCCACCGTAAGGTGAAAGGCAGTACAGAAAGTTGGAATAGCGTGCTGAGGGGGAAAGAGTCCGGGAGTAATGGCGTCCCGTGCGACAAGGCGGCCGCTGTCGGATATAAGTGGGGGAAGAGAGGGTTGCGCAGATATGGTCGCCAACTTCTTCGCAGAGAATTCTCGAAGACGCCGCCGCATCTCTTCAGGAAACGGTTTGAAAGAGGTTCATGAATTGCGAACTACAGTCGCGGGAGTTGGTATGCGTGGTGGGCTTTGGAGAGAGGGGAGGGGGCAGAATGCAGATTTTAGTTCCGCGGAGCCGCAGATGGGAGTTTGTTAGAGTGGTTCCGGACGGAGGCGATGGAAGTGGGTCTCGGAATAACGGACACGGACGAAATATTTCGGAGTGAGGAGCGAAAAACTTTTCCCGCGAAGTCGGGAAGTTTCCTGCAACACTTGAACTTCCGTTCGCTGTGCGGCAAACATGCTGTCGTAATTAAGTACTGTCGATTTAATTCATGAGATACCACTAGGGAGCTTTAGACAAACCGCACGGGTTTTACAGGATTCCTGGGAACCTTAAATATCGCAGTCATCTTTGTTTGGGAACACTCGCCACTCTATTTTATTAGTCCCCAAAAGTATCTGACACACCTTAAACTCCAAGAAGACGTGCGCAAGCCTTCCCATGAAGGCCGCTGCTCAAAAACTTGTTGCAGAAACCACCACGCTGGTTGTCTACGATATGCGAACCATCGTGTATGAAGACTCACGATGTCACCACCCACAAGAAGGCAGTTTCGCGGCCGCGTCGTTGTCGATCGGCTCTCCGCATATGTTGCAGACGCCGTTGCTTCTCATCGTCCGCCTTCGTTGCGATATCGTCGACGCTCGGTGGCTGCACGACGCCGTTTCCTCTCGATCAGCGACTCATCTGTGGGTGGAGGTCGCGTCCGAGGCACCATCTCATCTGGCACAACGAGTGCCTCAAGATCGGGTTTTATAAACGGTTTACGACGCAGGCAGGCGTTCAGCAGCGGCAGCCGAGCAGTTGTCGTAGCGAGCTACACCGACGCTTGCATTGTTACAGATCTGCAACCCTTTCATACTGCCAAAAGATAACGTCACCCACGTCACCCAAGGACCAACGGTCAGGACCTTCTTGACGATTGACTGCATCCGACAGACGTCATCCTTGGGTCACCTGCGGCACTCCAGGCGTGCTACAAAAGCAAGCGGACAGGGAGGACGGCCCTTACGGCCGTTCAGCAGTGGCAGCAGAGCAGTTGTTGTAACAAGCTAAACCGACGCTTTCATCGTTACAGCTTACAGGCTGGTGTGATTTTTTTGTAAAACCATTTTTAAGGTTTGTAGCTGCTGCCACTGCTGAGACGTTCTTTTTTTTTGCGTCTGTGTGTCATGGAGGACGAGGGCCTTTGTTTAGCATGTCACAAATCTTTACCAACGAATGGTGTTTTTGCGACATGTTTCGAATGTGGTCACGGTTGCCATTTTGGGAATTGTGCTGATACGAATTAAAAGGCTCATAAAGCAAAAAAATTGGAAGTGTTCAACATGCCTGAAACTAAACGTCAGAAGCACTCCAAAACCTCCAATAAGGCAAGAAAGATCAGGAACCTGATGTCACTACACTGTTAACCGAAATCAACGGAAAACTCACAAGCCTGGCGACAATTACAGGAAAGGCTGACACGCTAATGAGCATGAAAGAACCATTACAAATATTGAAAAATCTGTTCAGCCCTCATGTCTGACCAGTATGATGAAGTCCTTAAGCATATTAAAGAACAGGACAAAAAAGTGGCTGAAATTCAAAGAAAAGAAAAGCAGACTTGAAGAATTAGAGAAAAACAATGGTGGCCCTGACGTCCAACAACTGAGACTAAGCGTAAACAACCTAGAACAATACAGTCGTCGTCAGAATCTTTAAAGGCATGGCTTACCGCGGAAAGACACAAGAAACCTTTCAACAAACTATAAAGTGAGCTCGTGGTCAAGGAACTTCCTGAACTCGCTGAAAGGATTTCGAGGGCCTGTACCGCTTGCCAGCTCGTGCTGATAAGATGCTCTGCGGTGCTAATACGTTTCAACTTACGATTAACACAGGAAAAGTGCAAAACGTATACTCGAAGATAGAGGGAAGCCATTCGCAGCATACGTTTGCTTGACAATCTAACAGCGGCGAATAAGAAACTGCTGTGGTTAACAAAGGCAAAACCCAAAAAACGCTATCAAGTTCATATGGAAAAAAAGAAGGAAATGCATAGAGTAATATAGTAAAACGTAAAGAGTGGCCACTCCCATAGACCCCAGCGGCCCACTCGACTACTAGCGCTCCTAGCGGCCGCCGTGAAATTTTTCTCGACTTCCTGTTTGGATGCTTTCGGTTTCGTTTTTCAACATGGATAGAGTCACAGAATACTAGTAGTTAAAAGAATGGATAACTAATATTAGTGCTTCCAACTGTATTGTGTGGTAGCTTGCGCCACCTAGGCTGTCGTGACTAACTACAATTTTGTAGAACGAGCGGGTTGGTAAGAGATAATTAAACTTGAGGAAGAAAACGAGAAGGACGGACACCTCACAAACTTCCAACTATGGTGTATGGTTGTCCGTCCTTCTCGTTTTCTTCCTCAAGTTTAATTACAATTTTAAATTTGGTTACGGTTGCTAATTGAGAATTTACTTGAGCGTTTGAGCTGTGTATTCAACAACTCAAAAGCACGCTTAAATTAATTTACAATTTCAGGACGACAGGTAACGAGGTAACCATGTACAATCCCAATATGAAATATAAAACTATGTCACGGAACAGGAAAAAAAGGACAACCAACAGAAGGCAGCAATTATTAAATATTAAAATTTTTATTTCGGCCACGAAGATAACCATAAAAATAGTTAGTTTACACAAAAAACAGAAACAAAAGACCGTGAAAATTATTTTTGCACTTAATTGTTTCAGGACGTGTTACAAAGAATATTTTTCAGAAAAACCTCATCAGCCTTTTTGTACAGGTTTGAGGGAGTAAACATCTAAAAGTTCAAAACTGACACCAAAGCCGGGTGACCAAATACGAAGATCCATACCAATAAAGAAACATTCAACACGAACACACTAGAAAAAACACACACATCAAGTGGTTCTGCAGTCGCTAGTAAAGACTGGTCGACTGCTGGCCTGCAACCTGGTCATTACAAATTATACCTGGAAATGCTCGGCGTGCAGTGTGCACCGTTCTGTTAAGTACCGTATTTTCCTGACTATAGTCCACACACAGGGTAGTGGTATAGTCTTCAGAGTTTACACAAATTTGTTTGTGTGCCCACACAAACAAATTCTCCTAAGTAGCTCGCCGTGTAAATTGCCTGCCTTGTTAGCGCACAAAAACTTCTCGCATCAATTATTAAGGCACAAAAAGACTCTTAGCATAACAAATCATTATTTAACAATCTGTTATCCACAAATTCCGTCGCATCTATCATAAGGAACAATGTTGCAAAAACAAATCCTTGTATATTCCACACCTGCAGATTGTCCCCACAACATAAAATTGCAATTCAAAACATGACTAGCCCGCGGCTCTTGTCCAAACAATATGACTCTTCTTGCCTATGTACAAGCTGCACATCAAACTAAAGCAGCAATCGTGAACAAGACCAGGGTCCTCGTTCGTCCAGGGTCCAGTGAAGTGGTCGCTGCACACGTAGTAGCACGCATATAGGCGCGCCGCCGGTTTGTCCATGAGGTCATGTCTCTTGCCGTACTCGACCCACGCCTTAGACCTGTGACATGTAGTACAGGTATATACATGCCTGAAGATGACTTGGACATTAAATGCCAGAGGCGGTTAATACATAGGCCATCGCTGTTTAACAGGAATGCCTCTGTCCCTTCATCACAGATATATAATTTTATTTGTTGCTTCGAAGTTATAGGATGTCACAAAAAGAACAGCAGAAATTTTCAATGACAACTATTTTTGTTCATGATATATTCAGTGAAGTGTTACGTCTGTGCTGATGTGAAGGCAAACACACAGTAGTGTCCTATACATTATTTTCTCATAAGTACAGGCTATGTGCGAGATTACGAAGTACAGTTTTAAGAAAAATGAAATACATAACAATTCTATGGCTGGTAAGCGACTGTGTTACTTAACCACCTTAATGTAGTTTGAGCAAAACTTGGTACTGTGAGTACTCCAGAGATTTGGTCCTTCGTCTCGCCTGCACTGTTTTTAATCATCACTATGCAAAAGAACTCGCCCAAGTTTTTCCCTTACTACAGCTTTGAAACAAGTTTTGAAGAAAGAAACTTTCCGTTCTTTCGCTTTGACAGCTGAACAGTCATCCAGTAAGTTTTTAGAACAAAGACAGATGGAAACCATGGCTACCTGTTGTCCCGTGGAACCCGGAAAAACTTTGTTCCCGGTTTCTTGCACGTTCTTCCGTTGTTACCGCACCACGATACGCAGCAGTAGCTATCGTAGCTGGGCATTTTGACGGCGTGCTCTGCAGAAGAAAATTTACAGAATTGGCGCCGTGAGATTCCGATACGCCTGCGAAAAGGGAGCTGGTCATGACACAATAAACTGTACTAATATACAAAACACAAGGTCAAGTTCATACTGTATAAATCACGAGGTAACCACGGTGCACGAACAGCGCCCTTAAATAAAAAGATGAATTATATGTTAGTATACACCAACTCGGACGACGTGAAACCAATGCTTCGGCGCCTCATGACACTATGGTTCACTATGGTACTCCAGCATACTCCAGCGTGCAGGGTGCACCGAATTACGCAGAAGATCGGATGCCTTGCTCATCTGTGATTTCATTTCTCTGAGCTGGCTGTTCTCGACCAGATCAAATTAAAAGCACGGTGCTGCGGCATGTACTTTCAACATTATTAAGACAAAACCTCACGCAAAGAACGAAAAACCCGTGCGAGTAGGATGAAACCACACCACATTGAGCGAAGCGTCTCAGGACACCTCTCCTTGGCGTCACCGACTCTCGGCCCCCGCAGAAACTGTGTGCACAGCTCCAATTCACTGTAAGTGCCAGGAAAGAAACAACTATGAGAGAGAGAGCACGACGCTTTAAATGAGCATGTAATGCACGCGCGTTTGAGAAGTGAAAGCTGGAATCAGCGTCGCTGAAGACAACGCGCACGTGTTTGCAGCGTCAGACGCTTCTGCCCTGCTGCATTTCACGCTATGAAACCTGATGGAACAGAGAAAAGCGGCGAGCCCGAAAGTCGCTGACGCCCAACAGACCCGTGAAACACTCCTCATGAGGTTGCGTAATAGTGTTTTGAAATGGCTCACCTTTTCCACGAAGTGAACACCGAGAAATCCACGTGACGACAGGAACAGCAGGCAGACCGCCCGAGCCGCCGAGCCCAACACCCAGGCTGCTGTTATGGCGGCGTTTTGCCCAAGCGGAAGTCGCAATCATTGGAATATTTTTCTCTGACCTTCGAAGCTACTAATAATTTTAAAAGCTTCTAAATTAAGATAGAACAATTTATGAACGGTGCAAATATAACAAATGTATAAATAATTAGGCACCATGGCGCCAGCTGGCGGCTGCCGTGAAACCTACTTCCTGGGCCGCGATAGGGTCCGAGTGGCCACTCTTTACGTTCTACTATATTACTCTATGGGAAATGTGTTTGTTCGTTGGAGACAGGGTGACCGAGCTATCAAGATCGCAAATAAAGACGATCTTCAGAAGATAAACTAGAAATAAAATAGGTGCGGGTATCATATATTTGTTTTCCGTTGGAAAGGAATGATAACAAAACAGAATGTTCCTATCATGACTCTGCTTCCTTCAATCACTTTCTGGGAAATACTTCCACCAATTAAAGAGAACTATCGTTTTTACACTTACATGCAAGAAGCCTGAGGAACAAACAAGATGAGCCAGATGTTTTCTTGCACCAGTTGGAACGTTAAGCTTGACGTTCTTGCGTTCGCCGAAACTTGGTATACCCGCAAAGGTGATGATGTTTCGTGTGATGGCTATTAGACTGAAAGTTTATATGAAAAAAACAAGAGAGAAGTGAGGGGGGTAAGGGGGTAAGGGGGGAGGAGGGGGAGGGGGTTGAATATTCGACACAACCTTATTTACACTGTTTTACTTGAATATTGCTTAATCTGCAGTGATTATAGAGCCTCTGGTCATTAAATACGGACAGATGGTTCTAGCTGTGATTCATCGGGCGCCATCTGGTTGTGTTGCAATTTTGGGCGGCTTTGTTGAGAACCTATTGGACTACACTATGTATTTGGTTCTCCAGTTAACGATAACTGGCAACTTTAATGTTGATATACAGTCTTTTAGCTTACCGTGTATAAAACTTATGTCGATTGTACAAGGCTATGGCTTTCATAACATAATTGGTATACCTACAAGAGTTACACTGGAAACGGCTAGTGTGACCAATTTGTGTATTACGAATTGTATTCCCAATGAACTCGCAGAAGGGGTGTTAACATGGAATGTAAGCGACCAGCGGCCAACATTTTGTTTATTTAAGAGACATATAGGTCTACGTCTCTTCCATCTATAACATACCGATCTGTCAGCAAAGAAAACCCTGACTTGTTTTACTCCTCAGTGTCAAATATCAATTGGGACTATGTGTATAATGAAAGCGATCCACACATATCAAATCATTTGATATATAAAGGCACGACGTGACTATTGTGTAAATAAATTTATGAGCATCCTAGGCGACCCCAAGAAAGGGAACTTTGATTTCCAAGCCTAGGGATTCTCTTCCAACTGCACTGAAAATTGACGGCAAAAGCTACTTAGGTAAACAGCTCTCACACATCATTAATATTAATTTCCTGACATCAGGCGCATCCTCGTCTCCTTCAACCAACGCGGCTAATGTCATTTCATGTATACGTTATAACGTAAAAAGCTCAATTTTCTTTTCACTAATGGACGAGGAAACGAAATAAGTTTCTTAATTGCTTGTCTTAAAAACAGTACTACCCCAGGTGAAAGACGACATCAAAGCAGAACCTATTAAATTCATTTCCAGTCTAATATTAACTCCGCTAACACACATTTTAAACACGTCATCTTTAACTGGTCGTTTTCTGATCGAATGAAAGTAGCACGTTTGCGTTGTACATAAGGGCGGTGCACAGATTGACCTCAATAACTACAGGCCGATCTCTGTGCTTCCTATTTTTCCTAAAATTTTAGAACGAATAATAAACAATCACTTGACTCTTTTTTTCACAAAACATGAGATAATTATTGGACAACAGTTCAAGTTTTTAAAAATAAATCGACGGATATGGCACACGTAAATATCAGAGATAAAATTATTACCAACTTTGAAGATAAAGAGATTACTATCGAAATATTCCTTGACTTCTGAAAAACCTTTGGTTCAATTAAACATCAAATATTACTAACAAAGCTGAACATGTATGATGTAAGGGGCATAGCGCACTAGTACTTAATAGTTACTAGAGTCCTCAATTACAATTCACCATTTATAACGGCGTCAAATCAGATATCCATCGAATAGCGTATAATTCCGACAAGAATCAGATTTAGGACCATTACTGTTTTGTTATTTTTATCAATGATACAGTGACTATTTCGCATCGCTCAGAAATTGAATCATTCGCCGACGACTTGAATGTTTTTTCTCCGTAGTAACCTGTATCTTGAAAGTACAGCTAATGATTGGTTGAATGATTTATCACTGTGGTTAGTGGTGAACCACCTTGAATTAAATATTTTAAAATTAAGCACATTGTTCTTAAAGCAGAAATAATATGCTTAAATTCGACATTGATATAAAAGTTTAACTCCTATAAATTGGAGAAGGTTGAATCATTAAAGCTCCCGTGTGTATGGCTTCATGAACCCCTGTACTGGACAACTCATGTGTCCAAGTGTCTTTAACACTCTCCAGATCAATCGGCACAATACATACACTTAGATAATTATTACCAAGATAGCTTAAGTGCTAATTATACTATGCGCTTGTTCACTCTTGTGATAACTTTGAGATAACTTTCATTATCTCAAAACTGAAAGCGGTCATTTGACACCCAGTGTCCCTTAAGCGATACTCACTCCAACTTAAGACGTGTGGAATATGCTAGAGGTCAAATACGTACGAGCTATGGTGAACAAACATTATGTACAGCAAGTTTCCCAACTTCTAAACATGCACCCTCAAATTTTGGAAATGGGTGAAAAAGTAAAGTCAATAGATAGATTTAGAGAAAAAGAGTAAGAAGTTATATTTTTGAGGCATAAATAATATGTTGCGTAAAAAACAAAATGAAAGCCGCTAACAGCTCCCTGTAACGCCGAATTAGAGCGCAGCTCTTGAGGAGGAGGAGGAGGAGGGGAAGTTGCGGGAGAGGAGGTTATGCCCACTCTACTCTCACTGCTCTCCTCCATTTGGGGGAAAATTTTCCGCTGTAAATTTAGCGGGAAATTTACCCATCATGCACCGCGCGGTTACGGCGACGCCGACGCGCTCGAAGCCGGAAACAGGCGCTACGGCTGCGCTCTAAAACGTGTAAACCAACTTGTCTTTTTTTTTTGTAGCATGGGATTACACCGGCTGAGGTTGAGCAGTTTCGCGTGGCTGTCAAAGAGCCGTGCTGCGCAAGTGCGAGGAGCAGTGACGTCACACACGGCGCACAGCTGGCGCGCCTGAGCAGCCGCCGCCGCGCCTCCGCCGCACACCGCGCGCGCATCGCCGGTCTGCACATTCCAGAGGAGTGACGTCATAGCCGCGGCGAGACGCACTGGCGCCGCCACGTGCCCGACCGATCCGCCTCCGTTGCGCGAGCAGCCAAGTCTGACGCTGCACCGGAGCCTCTTGATAGGGCACTCTCATTTTGTGCCAGCATAGGCTCGCACTAGCGTATATCCTGGCATAGCCGAGCGTAAAAGCCACCTGCAATTGTTTTTGTTGCTTGCTTCCAGCATCTTGTTGTGCCGCTCTAAAACCTGTATGGGGCACGGGACCTTGGCCAGGTGCTATTAAGTACTACGTCCCTGCCGCCCCGCTTCCAAAATGGCTGATAAACCAAAACGAAATGAAATCCTTGACGTCACCCGCGACTACGGCGTGCCACTTCCGACGCCGGTTTCGGGAGTGACTTCGTAGCCTGGGTGGAAACGTGAAGGAGGGCCTACTACCGGCTCACGTGTACGCGCTGCGCGGGATTAGTTTCCTTATTTTGTTACGAGGCCACAAATAGATCGCCGATAGAGGTAACTAGAGTGCTACACGCATTAAGCTCCCGAAAAATTTCACACACACATATAGTGGTTGTTTAAAAAAAGAACACAAAAACAAACTATGATATGCATCTGAAAGAACATACAAAAAGTTTACTTTTATTACATAAACATTATTATTGTTGTTGTTGTTTTGAAGAGCCCTATAGCTAACAACAAACAAGTACGGAAGTCACTTTTTAGGGAATTGTTTTTTAAAAGGATCCTCAAGACTGTTGTTGCTGGAAGCACTGCCGCTGCGCATACGCAGTCTTCTAAAAGACACCTCCTTGGCGAGTGTAACATCATCTCATCGGCAGCCTGATCGTCTACAAAACATTATTAATGCGAATAGCATTCTTTGGATACTTCACGCACTTTTCGTCTATGTATCTATCTATCTATCTATCTATCTATATCTATCTGGCTATCTAACCTCTTACGCCGCGGGTCGATAAATAAATAAAAAAGACCGGCGCCGGCGGGGTTCGAACCGTTGACCCTTTGATCAGCAGGCAGACGCGCTAACCACAGAGCTATGAAGGCAGTCATTCACGCACTCTAAACACTTGTTTATATCTTTACCATCGCGCGCGTTCCATGCACGAGGGCTCATTCCGCTCTCGTGAGGCTTAGCACGGCCCCTAGCTCACCCTCTCCCGCGCTCGGGAGAGGGTGATGTAGCGGCCGTACTCAGCCTCACGAGAGCGGAATGAGCCCTCGTGCATGGAGCAGCGCGCGCCACCGCTAGCTGTGACAGCGCTGTAAAGCGCGTCCTATGGTAAAGATATAAACAACCGTTCAGAAGTACCGTTGGTTGAGACTAGCTGAGACGCCAGAAAGTCTGGTCGGTACCATTTTGAGTGTTTGTGCGTATGGCGCGTGCTTTGCTCGCCTTCCTAAGTGACACAAACGCACGTGCTGGGCTGCGGAGATCGTGCGCAGGGCTGTGAAAGTGTCAACAAATTTAGAATCGCCTCAAGAGTGGGCTGGCGTATCTAGAGTGTGCCGGCCACCTGACGAACGCGCATAACTCCGCACCGTTTGATGCTATTCGCATTAACGTAGATAATCATTCCCAAAGGATGGGTTCTGCTGATTTT
>JAZHYW010047900.1:0-187894 GCA_037355805.1 Ixodes ricinus | reverse complement strand
TACTCACTATCCTTTCGATCGAGAGCCAATCAGAGCTCGGCGTCGTTCTGACGTCACCCGAACTCCTGCGCAACAAGCAGACGGCTTGCTCTCCGATTTAACATAGACCAGTGTCTGCTCCATTCCATGGGCGCCGCCATGTTTGTTTACGCTGATGTCACGACAGAGTACGGGGACTGCGCTTTTTCCAAAACTTCGTGTTTTGTTTGTTCGTTTTTTAAAGTTTGACAGATATCGGTGTGGAAGAACGTTAGAAATGCATAGTCACGAATGTCCAAGAACAACACCGATGCCGAGAGTGCTGCGAAAAGCCGAATATCTTGTTTTTTTGCGCAGCCCCTCTTTTCACAAAAGTGGGGCAGCTGAGGTTATTATTCCCCATTTTCATCGCTGGCTGATAAGATTTCGGAGAGTGGCCTATAGACGATTACAAACAAGGTGTCTGGTAGCCGCCATGTTCGTGTGAGCAAGCGCGCGCGGTGGTTGGTGCAAGCCTGCCAAAAGCTACCTTCACGCACATGGGCACGTGCTTGCACGCCCGGGGCACCCATGAGGCGCCATGCTCGCGATTGTTTTATACACAGAGATCTCCATGTTTCTGCGCCTTCGGCAAGCCTTAACCGAGCAGTCAAAATCACTTCACGTGCCCACCTCACAAGCGGAAAGCGCAAGGCAGTTGAAACCTCTGGGTATGGCGTCAAACCCAGCGGTTGGTTTTTCGCGTTTTCTCTCACTGTTTTTATACGTTCGGGTCAAATGCTTATGATATTCAATATCACAGCACAAAAATACGCTAACGTACAACGCTAACTCTTTCTTTTTCCCTCGAAAACCTTTTCAGCTTTTCATTAATACAAAACATAGTGTAACCCTTTAAGTCATTTTTTTTCCTCTCCCGCTTCCTTCAAAAACGTTGAATCATATAAGTTAAGACATCTCACACTCAAAGCACTCGCTCCGCAGAAAGAGGCGGTCGTGAAACCAATAACCTCGTGAAACGACGAAAGAAAAAAAAATGGGAAAAAAAAAGCGCCCACAAAAGAATAACGAGGCTGGAAACGTTGCGGGACTAGGACGTATAATTGCTGCCGGGTCCGGGGAACCCAATTGGGGTTGCCTGGAGAAAATGTGTGAATCACAGCCCGCCCGCCGTCATTCTCTCCCTCCCTCCTCTCTCCCCCCCCCCCCCCCCCCTCATACCATTCAACCCGGTGCCAATATAGTACGAAAGAGTGCCCCAACTAGAGTGAGAAAGACTCGCTACACAAGCTTGAACTACACTCGTTTTCACCTTTACAATGGACCGCGGTGAACGCTACGGGCGGCCGGAACCAATTCCGATCTCGAAGCGTGTCACATGACCTCGGGCCATCTAGGTCCCTCCGCCCAATCGGAAGGGCACGTGACACGCCTCCGAGCTGCGGATAGGCTCTAGGTGGCTCGTAGTCCTCCGTTGCGGTCTATCTTACGATGGAACAGAGTATCCTTCTGGCTGCTGCTGCTGCTGCTGCTGCTGCTGCTTAAATCAGCCAAGTGGGGGCGGCCCAACTAAGCACGAACGCCTTTCTCTCTCTGTACTACGCGTCGAAATAACTAGCCTCCCTCACACATCCTCCCCAACTTCCGTACTCGACCACCCCCGTGTTACCCCCTGCTCCCAACTTTTCCCCTACGCTTGGTTTGATGAAAAGATGGTCGAAAGGATTCGGAATATAATCACCGTGACGAGGGCTAGCACCCTCTTTCTTTCACGTGTCCCTCTCGCTTTCCTGTAACAATTTTCATGTTACTTTTTTTCTTTCTCGTACTTCTGTTGATTAGGGCTTGAGTTATATTCTATTCTTTCTGTCCAACCCCTTCTTTTTTTTCTTTCTTCTAACTATTTATTGGAAGCTGTATATCGGTTGTTTTTTTACTCTGCCTCCGTCGACCTTACATCACCTTTCGATCATGCCAAATAAGCTTTTTTATACTTTGCATATTACTTTGTCACGTTACTTTTTTTTTTTTTCGCTGTCCGCCTACTTCTTTATTCCCTTCGCCCCCTTCGTTAAGATTAAAATGTCCGTTTTATTGTAATTGTGTTCTACTTGTATTTGTTTTTAAGAATACACTGCCGGAGTTTTTATCCTGCACTCAATCCGCATGTCAGAGAACATTCTTCAAACCATATGACGCCGCTTATTCATATTAGCTGCAGTTCTCTTTTTCTTCTTATGTTTAACACTAGGTTGATATGAACTTCTAATGATTCTTGCTGAAACAAAAACAACTGTCGTAAAAGAAAATATTAATTATAAAAAAGAGTCAACAGGCGGAATATTACGTACCAAAACAAAATCGAAACCAGAACTTTACGGTTTTCCCACTTTTCCGTTCCGCGACTCGTATACCACTACGCCATTTTTTTTTTCTGTCTCTCTTTTTCTTTTTCTCTTCTTTTTTTTCTCTCTTTCTTACTTGTCACCTTTTGCACACGGAGCGCCGAGAAGGGGTTTGCCAACTCATTATCGCAGTTCCAACGAAGCACAGAGGTTTCCCCGCGCTTTTGCGGGAGCCGCTTGCAACACTTTCCCGCCAAAACTTATTCCCCATCGCTGTTTTTTCTCCCGCTCTTTTTGTTGGCTTAGAGCGAAACCGTGACGATGAATGTCGAGTAGTAACGAGGGCTCCAACCTCGGAATGCGTTCGCTCCGTCAAGCTCTATTCGTCATTAGCAGTTCGTTACGATTTGGTGCGGAAAAAAATTGCCACATCTATTTCTCGAAGACCTCTTAGAAGAAGGGCTTTACGCGTTACCGCGGCGAACAGACTTTCTTCGGGAACTTTGATAAATGACCGCTTTTCGCTGACTTCAAATCGCAAGTTTGTAACTAAAAATATATATCCTTAATTTGCGAAGTTCCAACCATGATTTGGATGTATTTGTTTTCCTTATTCTCCACACGGATGTGGAGTGCATACGAAAAATAAGTGTGAAGATAATAAGCCGAGCCTTACGCTTCATGAGCTGTCAGTTATCATTAGGGATGTCGCGAACCTGCCCAGGTTCGAGTTCGACCAAGTTCGACATTTTCGAACTTTCAACGTGATGTTCGACAAAGGTTCGACTGAAGTTCAACTTTTGTGCGCATGCGCGAAAAAAAAAAAAAACAACAACAGTTGACTCCACTTGGCGTAGGAAAAGTGCAATATTTAATGGGTGTATTGGCATCACTGGTTCAGATTACTAACTAACGAAATCATTAAAATCGCATATTTTCGCTTTTAATATGGTGTAAGCATTGGTAACCATTTTATAAGATATAATAATAAACTACTTTCTAAATTATTTGTTTCCCAAAATTCGAAATATTCGTGTAGAAGCCGGGCAACACTGTCCATAAGTCGAACTTCTTCGAACTTTAGTAAAAGGTCGAAGGTTCGGCGAACCACTCGAACTTTGAGATTCGACGTCAAAATCGAGGTTCGACAAAAGTTCACGACACCCTTAGTTACCATAGAATGCTACTAATTTTCAACTCAAGCTAAGCATCCCCTTGAATAGGCCATTGATAGGGCATTACGACTTTACATAAAGTGACGCATGTTTATTTAACTTTAACAGCCGTATTTTTGTCAACCACCTGAAAAAAGGAAGGGGGGTGATCGGTGGCCGAATGTGTTAACTTAAACTCCAGCTCGGAGCATGTGGAGTAAATGCCTGCGCTGCAGAACCCAGGGTCCCTCGGTTCAATCCCCACCCCCGCCCCCATTTCCGATCTGGATGAGCATTGTGCCAGCGTGGGATCGTCTATCATTACTGCGTAGTGCACGTTAAAGACCCCAGGGTAGGAGTGGTACTGCACTGACAAGATTTCTCATTAACAGCGAATATACCGAGTGTTCATTAGGGCCGACTATAGCTCGCTAAAACAACTACCAAAAAAAATTGAAAGCCTGTTTATCGGCTGTGGTTCTCAGTACCTATCGCTACACTTGTTATACACTTTAAGATCGGAAAGCTACCTGCGATATTTTTCATGAACAAAAAAAAGTCAGTTCTATTAATATATCTGCAAAGAACTTCGCGAGTGGCAACCAGTGAGAACGATAGCTGAGCAATCCTTTAATAGAAAAGCAAACTAAACAAGCCAAATCACTAAAAATGAAAACATAAAAAATTTGATGATCTTTAGCCGACATTATCTTATGACTTGTCAGCAGTCGAGCTTAAAAGTTTCCGACGTCGTGTCGCTTTGCGATCCGTCGGCTTTCGCAGAAACAAAGGAGAGAAGAAAAAAAAAGTGCCGAACGTCGTCTTTGCGAAAGCGTGTTTTCCCCACATCAAGAGCGTTGGAGAGGAAAAGCCGAACCCCAAGGAACCTTCGGGAAACTGGGCAACGTTACTCGTTGAAGCGGCGTTGTTCTTGACAGCGCGGACGCGACGCGCTTTCAAAACGCGCGCTGTCATTTTGACGATGTGCAACGTTAATGTCGCGAAACGATGACGCCCGAAGTTTCTTGAAACGCGAATAAGTTTAAAAATAAAAGGAACGGGAGAGTGTTATCGTCGTGTTGGCACACTGCTAATCACACGCGTTTAAACATTCTTATACTAAAGATCTCGGCGATGACAAGTTTTAACTTGGGTGATGACGTTTATGGGTCACGCATCTTAAAAGTTTGTTTCTGTACAATTAAAAAAAATGTATTGTGATAACTCGGCTTTCTGAAATCATGCACGTGTGCACTGCATCCAGATTCAAGGTAGCGTTAGACTATGGACATTTAATACGGCAATGAAAGCGCTCGAATGAGCACTCTTAGTTTATATACGCGTGCTTGAGGTTTTAAACTCGCAGCATTCGAATTCACAGATATCGCCCCTCGCGAAGCATGAATCGTCAGCGACTCACTCATAATCACTCCCGCGTGAAGGAAGAAACCCGCTTCGTCGCGAGTGACTCTGGAAAGTGGTGTTCAGTCACGTGACGTTTGAACACGTGAGGCTTGGCCACTCGATGCTCACCCTGTGATATTCATTCCGTATACCACCTGCTGACACTGGACTCTTTTTCAAAAAGTACATCAGGCAACCTTGGCGGTCGCCATTTGTTTAGGCTAGGTGGCGCAAGCAACCGCCCTTTCCAAAGCGTACAGACATTAACATCCATACATCGGGCACGATTCCTGTGATTGGACTAAAGTCCTCGCTGAACGGCGAAACAACCGTCGGGCAAAAAATATGCTCATAGCACGTGATCAAGCAGTGGCAAACAGGTGATGACGAGGAGTATCAAAAAACATATTTCACTGTAGAAAAAATTGAAGTAAATGTTAAAGCCTAGGCAAATGGGCATGGAACACAGATGTGCAAATTTACCGCATTCATCTTGTTAGAAATACAATTGAGTAATAAATGTAGCGTGAAAGCGATTCAGTTTCTTCCGTGTTCGGTGACTTGAAGATAACATACGCCACCTATTGGAAAGTTTCTTGACTACCGTCGAAAGGCCGTACCGAGAAACGATTCGTAAAATTAAGTAAATACCATTCCGTTTTCAGCAGGAACGATTTTTTTCCAACTTTCTTTGGATTGTCTAGTTCAACACGATGGTAGTATTAGCGTAATTTTTTGTTTTCCAGCTCATGGGCGAAACGTAAAGGATCGTTAGATTTTGCCATAATCGGCTCAGGCTCTATGATAATATTCACGATGTCGCTTCTAAGCTGACGCGTGCCCACCGCCAGGAAAAGATAAATAAACCCGAATTTTTTAGGCTGTTCCTGCGTATATATATAAAAATATTAAAAATATAAACTAAATAAAAAAACAAGCAAGTTTTTTTTGCGTTATATTAAGGCACCCCGGAGTTCACAATTAACTCCTCAGCGGGGTGTCGAACTCGAGACTTCGGCGTCTTTTTTTATATATATACAAAAAACATCGCTAATGGCACGAGATTAACTCAACCTCCCTCCTGCTGAGGTGAAAAAAAAAGTAAAACACAAAAGAGTTTGGGTTCGTGGAGTAATTGTGAACTCATCCATGCAGCCCCCCCCCCAAAAAAAAAAAAAAAAGAAAAGATCATTAGCTTCAAAGGTTTTCGCACTGTCGGCTTACAGACACAAAACACAAAGGAAGTCAAAATCAAAGCAAGCGATCTGGAAAATAGAAGTGGGACATATTTAATAGCGTACACGATCTCGTAGTTTCATAAAGAGTGATATGTAATGAATACGAAGGAAAAATATATTTCTCGATCTAGTAAAACAACGAAAATGATTTTGTCCCTTACGATCGCCACATGACTCCAAACATACTGAACTAAAGTCATCTGGAAACTTGAAAAAACTTTATAGTGTAGTTTTTTTTTTTACATTTTTGCAAGTTGCAAGTTTTCCGGATAACGGATGCGTCAGTATTGTGAACTATAGTATGAAATGTAATATTTTATTATACTTTAATATAATATAACAGTATGCATATAAATATTACCGCATAACATATATATGATATGATAAATAACATAATATAAATATATTACACATTAAAATATATATTAAAGATAGCCCCTCCCCAAGCACACACACGAAATAATTATATCTCGATTTATGCAAGAACTCGCCGATGAAGCAAGCCAAAATAAGGCACAAATTATATCCAAAGCCTCTTGTGCTGCGAATTGCTCAGAGTGGCAACGCATTTAATAACGTCGAAAGTAGTCGAATACCAAAAAAGTCTAACATTAAAGCGGTAATAAAACGACAAGCTGCAACACCGGGGCTCTAATTAAACCCCTACCCAAGTTTAGCTCTCAGCTCGCACACGCAATCACGCCAAAAACGTGCCCCACTAATTGGAGGAAAAACCCGCAGAGAGTTCCACACAAATCGAGCGATAGTTTTTCTCTTTTCGTTTTTTTCGTATTAATTTAATGTTTGTACCTTAGAACTAAAGCGCTGTCAGCAAGACTACGGTGCCTAAAATGCGCGTTCGACTGGCATGTTTTTTTTTGTTTTTGTTTTTTGTCGGGTTTTATTTTGCTTATGCATCGAAAGTAGTCCGGGAGTGGCGACAAACTGCGTCCGGGATGCCGCCTTGTCACGCTGTCGGATGTCACAGTCCTGGCAACTAATTGTAAACATTTTGCAGCAAAAAAAATAAAAAAAAGGAGACGAACGGACGCTAGGTTCGCTGTCGTCGCGGCGTCCCAACTCGCGTCTGCGTTGGTTTCCGTCGGCTGTCTGCAGAACTGCAGCGCAGCGGCCGCTTGTCACATTCGCCTCCGCTTCTGCGCCACGGTCAAGATCGTAACGGGCAAAGACATGGCCCCCTTCATGAAGTTATCGATGGGCAAATCAATGAACCACTTTTTCGAAAAACCCGACAAATACGCTAGTCAACACAAACACGCAACAACAAAAAAATCAAGATGCGTATTTTTTAATTTTGTGTTTATTTTTAGGAACACCGTGTCGACACCAAACGCCAGAAACAGCAAATTGAATCTCGCGTTTATTTACGGGGTTGGCGACATTGGCTGCTTTCATAATCCGGTAAAATTACCTGTCGTTCCTACAATTCACACGCAGCTTTCTTTCGCAGTCCCAAGATAGTCGCGGTCTAGTTATAATCACACTAGCACTTGTAAACGCGTTTTTTTAATCAAAATGTACTTGCTTTGTGAGACACGCAAATTTTAATTTGGAGATGACAATTCAAGACGAAGACCAGGGGAATCTATTGCAGCGTCATGTGTTCCCACGTAAATGAGTTATACGAGAACGCATATGTCAGCATATGACAACATTTTTGTTTGAGCGCACATAGAGAATATATGTATATATATATATATATATATATATTTCTTCTTTCAAGTTGTGTACGCCACCTTTCAGCGATTCTGACAAATGTTGTGCACCTACGACTGAGTCTAGTTCGAGTTTAAGCGTGCCGTGCAGCAATGCATCTCTTGTTCACTCGACTGGAAAAAACAAAACAAACGAACAAGATGCAAAAAAAAAACAAGAAGAAGAAAAAAACAGACGCGACTTCGCGGTACGAAATGTGAAACTCACGCTCCATTTCTCAAAAGCTATCGACCCCCCCCCACAACATCCCGACACGTCAAAGGTTTCAACACACACACATATATACACACACAAATAAAAGGAAAATCGAGTTTATTCGTAAAAAAAAAACGAATAGATAAACAAACACAACACGTCTACGCGTCCGGCAGCTTCAACCACTCAATCCACTTTAAAAAAAAACAAACAAATAGCAAGAACTAAAAAAAAAAACACTCCAAGCACTAAAGAAGGAATGTATCGCAAAAATAAAAACTTCGAAAAGATTTTTAAAAAAAGAAAGAAAAGAAAAACGCATCCGCATTTAAATTGTGCTGCAACCCCAAAGTTAGGAAGCGATTCGAAGCGTTCGGCCTACGCACTCGGCTCGATTCTTTACGAATCTCTGCTGCTCCCGCGCCCAAAACTCGAGGTGTTCGTTTCTACTTCAACCTCCTCCCCCTCGCATTCGCTCTCTCTCTCCTCTACACTCCTTCTTTTTTGCTCGGTATATTTCTCAGATGCTGTCAGTTTCTTTGTCCTTACGTTTTAGGCTTTGTCTTTTTTGTTTCGGTGCATACGTAGGAAACCGTTTCTTTCAACTTATGTTTTTTCAACGCGATTCTTTTACGGCTTTTTAAGCGCGACCTTTTAACACTGTACTATTTTAGTTGTTTTTGTTTTTCCGCTCACCTCCTACCACATATATTAAAGTTTGTTTTACCCTTTACTAATATACTCCATTTCGATTTTAAATGTAGGTGTACTAGCGGAAGCTACGACAGCGAGCTCCGGGATTTCAGCGTTACTGCCAAGCACGCGCTGGTCCCGCACTGCAAGCATCATTCGGTGCAACAAGCTCGTGCTTGTAGCTTTTGCCTCGCTCACCTTGAAAATCTAACGATATTTAGAGTCGACCTTACTTTAAAACGACATAGCTTTACATGTAAACCCTCCAAAGACCTTGCATGCTTGTGTTGGTGATCACACCGTAGCAAGGCAATGGTAGAGGGGTCAGAAAAAGAGTGCAGCTATTGGTGTGACGTCATAGCGTGCGCGACCAATGACGTTGCGCCGCGCAGCAGGGGAGAGGGGGACAAGCGGTGGGCTAACTCTCCCCTCATCATCCCTCCCCCCCTCCCTTTGTTGCGTAGGGCCTGCGTATTACTGCTATCGCACATTCATGGCATTTGACGGATTGTCCGAGTCAGGCGATGTTTTGTTGTATTATATTTAACATTTTCTGCCCATTTTTACTTGAATACCAATGCTCTCCTTTTAAATCCTACCAAGTTCTGAACCTTTCCATCCACCGTCCTTGCTAAGTGTATGATTATTCCCCGTAATGTGTATGTTTTTTCGGAGCACCTTAGAACGCGCGCCAAACTTGACCGCCTCATTTTGTTATTGACACTTCGATGCCTCTGTCACGTGCAGTTTAGTTATACTGTACAACGCTTTCACATGTCGCACAGTATTTCAACATATGAACACTTTTTGTCCAACTCCACATCTATTAGAATGCCGAACTTATAACTCCATCTCCTAAGACTATTATTCGCCCTTTGGTTTCTATGCGTTCTCCAAATTCATTTTCTCTCGGGTGACATGTTTATTATTCTGACAGCAGGTTTTCTGCAGTGCTATTTCATACAATTCTATCACTTTTGCGCTCAGTTCGCATCAGAAACTACAACTTTTACGTGTTGGTTTATGCGCTCCACATTCCTTCGCCATTTTGGCAAACTGGGCTTCTGCTTCTACTCTCACCTAAAAATTGAAACCACAAAAGCAACGCCCACACGCGGAGCCTGTAGAGCCATCTTGATGATGATAAAGGTACCACCCAAAGGGTGCCAAGGGCATGCTTCGACAATCGCTTTCTGAATATAGAATAACCGTGTGGTTGCCTCTCTCTATAGACGCTTTACTCACGCTGTCATTGATTACTCACGTAATGAATGACAGCCGCCATTGATTACCTTTTCTTGTCTCACCGATATACCCAGCCACTTAGACGGGCGTTAACGAGCCACCAGCAAAGGCCAAGAGAATGGCACAATAGGATCTAAAATGGCACTAACTCTGCCTGCTATGGCAATGATAAAGTGAAGTAGACGAAATAAGAGGAAACTAAAACTGAAGGTCGGCTTATGGCGGCGCCCATTCGCAGCTGCTGCAAGGCATCTATAGACCCTTTGTTATAAAGGCGCCGGAAGGAGGCGCTGTTAGCAATGATACGTGCCCGCGAACCTCCGGTCAGACGAGAGGTGACACAATCCCCACCATAGCACCGCTTCTTGCAATGTTCATGGAATATCTTAAAACCAGTTCTCCTATGTGGTTAGCCGAAGGACCGTTTAGCGAGAGATTTGTTCGATATTTTTCCTTACTCCTGTAAGACGACCGATTCCCCTTTTATACGTTGAATGGCACAACTCACGGACCTCGCTAAATCCCCAACTTCGTGATTTGCGTAGAACTTGATTGTTCCAGGAATTTCGACGTCAACAGGCTCGGAAGGGCTTGCCGAAACCTAGCGACTGGAAGTCTCTTAGGAGCCAGGAGAACGACTTGTGTTTGCAAACGGTAAAGAGTATCTGCGCATGCTCCAAAACACGTCCCAAAGACCAGAAGTCCAATATGGCACCACGCAGGTGGCGAACATTGGAATGGCCCAGAGCAACTGCCAGCTTAAGAAATTTAGCGCGTAGCCTAATGCCGCCACCTTGTTAACCGCACAGCGATACTAAGATGACCAGAACTCGCTACGCCTTGTGTTTCCTCAGTTGTTCGAGAGTATATTCCAGTGCGGTATGGAACAGCGTTCCAAGGAACAACGTTCCTGAAAACGCGTTCCTTTCAGGAGTTACGGAGGAAAGCCGCCATTCCAGTCTTGTGTCGGTGGAACTAGAACGAGAACTCGTTTCGTTTTGGACGTGCCCTTTTTTTGCGCGTATATATATCATTGCAATTTTACTAAAATTAAGTAGACAACAAGGCTTTTTTTTATCGACAATTTCACCTTTCGACTTTAAGGAATGGGAAGTTTCCGAGAGATAGTCGAAAACGAAAAGAACTGCAACGCGTGTGATTGTGGCAACACGACGCGTAGTTAGTTCAATGTGGATGTTTTCACTTGCTCGCTTTAATTTATCTACGACTTATCTGACGCAATATTTCATTAAAATGCGCAAATGTAGCGTTAAAGTGGCGACACGTTCCAATCGTAGAAATGGAACGGGAACGCGTTCTTCTCAAACCACTGGAACAAACTTGTAGCGGGAATTCGTTCCAAGGTTGCAAGAAGAAACAAGGAACGAGCGTTCGCTCCTGTTTTCGAGGAACACGTACAACACTGCTATAATCTGCCTTATTTTCATGGTAGTAGAGGCTATACTGGTAGGCTCTTCTAGCAGATGCCTACTAGTGCCTGTTCTTAATTCCACCCCATTCACTTCCACTTCCTTCCCTACCCTTCCTCCCTTTTCCTTTCCACCCCTTCCCTTCCTCCCCATTGGTATCACATCGGTTTTGACCACCTTGCGAAATGTTGTCTTTTTATTTGCTTTTTCGCCAATCTTTCATCTCTCTCTCTCTCTTCCTCTTTCTCCTCAATCTACCGCATATCTGATCGCAAACACACTCCAAAGCAGCCCGGAAAAATATAAACATAAACCCGGACGTTCGACGAAACAAACTATCACAAGTACCACAGCAAACACGATCGAACGCTACAGATGATGGGAGATTGGAGGAAGAAAAAAATGGAAAGGGTGTGAATGAGGGAGGGCATGGAATAAAGAAGGGGAGAAGGAGGAGGGGTGGGGTCGTCTGTCTGACCAGGAGCACCGAAAAGAGAGGAGGGGGAGGGTGTTCCTTCCTGCAAGAAATTGAACACAACGTAGAGGGCGCCAGCAGCCGGTCGGCCAGTCAGTGAATAGGAGAGAGTGTAGGGTAGGGACATCTGGTGGCAGCAATTGAAAGCCCTGAGAGCAGCAAGAAGTGTGGGGGTTTGTGTGGGCCTCTACGCGTCCTTCACTGTATGCGTGCGTATGTGTGTGTGTGTGTGTGTGTGTGTGTGTGTGTGTGCGTGCGTGTGTGTGTTGTGTGTGCGTCTTAGAGAGGGGCGGTGGAATTGAGCGCAGGTTCCAATCAATACGCAGCGAGAAAAATGAGAACACACACAAGAAAATGAAAGGCATAAGCGAGCGGTTCGGACGACCGATGCAGACAGGGCTGGGCAAAATGGAATGTGTGTTTTCCGAAACACACTTTCTGCGGACCTTTGCGCATTTAGTTTTTGCTTGTGCGGTACGTGTTTTGGGTCATCGAAGGGGCAAGTCTGCGCCCACCGCCTCCCGTTTTTCTTGCGCTTTGTACAAGCGGCGTCGAAGAAGGACTGCGCGTGTAGAGAGAAGTCCGTTTGGGATTTTGCTTCTGCGTTCGCAGGCCGCCATTTTGGGACCACCCTTTTGTCTTGATTTTTTTTGTGTTTGATTATTTTGATCTATTTTTTTTTTTACCGGCTGCTGCGCCCACCTACTCTCGCTCCTTCATTATACGCTTCGGGGTGCCTTGACTTAGATCTTTCCCTTTTCTTGTTCTTTTTTTTTATTATTTTGTTCTCGATTTCGTCTTGGTTCGCCTTGATTTGGCGTCCGTGCTGACTGTGTTTCGCTCGCCCTGTTATTCCACCCTAATATTAACGCCGCGATTCCGTTGATTTGTTTTTTTTTTCCTGCTTCGTGCATTATGACGTCTGCTCGCCGGTTTGTTTTCAGCATTGGCGTCACTAAAGGTTTCGGTGACTGAGCAGAAAGCGTTCGCTTGCTGGTTGTGGTTTATAGCCTCGGCCAATCAATGACATTCCGTTTGTGCTCGACGGTCACTGCGTTCGTATTCGGGCAAAGTGTTTCACGATACGCCAAACAAACAATGTTCGTATAATAGAAAAAAATAGGTATATATAATCGCCGTCATTTTTCTTAGCTATTGATAGTAGGTTGAATAACTTTACCCTGTCATACGTAATCTTACCGAACACCGAACCACACTTCAGACCGGTGAATAGTCTGACAATAAACACAGAGGTATTTAGCGCACAAGGCAGAAGAAGAAGGACAGGACAGAAAAGAGCGTTAGACTACCAACTAGCCCAAAATGCAACTGACAATGTTTTAATAGATCGTTCTGAGGACACCGTTAACGATACCAGATACTCCACCACCGCCTTTGCGCACGGATTGTATTGTTATCAGGCTATCGTTATTGGGGGTATCGGAACGATATACTAAAACTTTCTAATACCAAATAAGTGCGCGGAAATGTTGCTTCTTTTTGCGTAAAAAGTGCTAGTACGTTGCAATACGTGTAAGGTGGCTTATGCGTGAACAAATAACGATACTTGATGTCATAACGGCGCAATCACAGCCCTGATTGGTGGTTGTGGTGCACGTACGCAGCTGCGACAGGTACAGGTAGGGTAACAATATATAAGTCAATGCCGATACCCGGCTTAAGATAACTGCACAGTTCAGGAGTCCGTCAAGAACGACAATTCACTTCATTTCTGTTCCTCCCTTCTGCCAATAAAAGAAACTTGACTGAATTTAAGCGTTTGTATGTAGAGTGGAAACGTTTCATATTGTTTACGTGGTGGATGAGGCAATTGTTCAAGGCTATAACGACTCTACACTCAACTGGAAACTCAAAATGGCTGTACATGTGGAAGTTCGTCGAGTTTAAACGCGCACACTTCTGAATAGAATACTACACATTTTAAGGACATTTGTTGATCCTTGCGCCCAACTTTATCATGATATGCAAGGGTGAGGAACGAGAACGAATGGAGAGTTGGAGTCAGGATGGCCACCGACGTAGCAGATGATTGGGGTACCCCAGCCCTTAGCCGAAATCATGTGGACATTGAATAACCTAAAACGCAACGACCTAACTTCATTTAACCGCGAAAAAAGAAACAGCGATAAACATAAGGACACGACAGAGTACTCGAGGACGAATTGTTGTAAAACAAAAAAAGGCAACAAAAGGGGAAACCTTGTAAACCTCGCGGTCCGGTAGCAAATACACCCCAGGTAGACGGTTTCAAGCAGGCACGCTACAAAAGCTAGTCTGGCCACCATGGAAGGAACACACTGTGTTTGGGCGCTAGTCTGGCAACCGTCGGTAACCCTTAGCAAGTTTTTTTGTTTTTTTTGTTTTTTTGGTTAGATCTAGTTTTGTTAAAACTGTGATCGGCCGATACAAAGAGTTAAGCCACCATATCCATATTCATATCCATATCCATATTCATAAATTTGACTAGCAGATGATCTACACGCACCGGTAGCAAGATGGCGCAGCCTAGAGGCCGCACTTTCAAAGGTCTATACGCAAAGCGCAAACTGAGAGGAACAAGTAGAACGCGTGAAGATGTGACCTCTCGTAAAAAATATATACAGCTGTCAGAACAGAGTAAACAAAATGTCATCACATTCCTCAAATAAGTTTCTTATTTTTTTGTGTGTGTGTGTGTGTTTGCGCAACTAGATCAATCGGGACACCTAGTTTGCACAAGCTTTACAGTTGTTTGGACGCTGCAGGCAGCCGTATTCTCCCATAACCCTTTTGTCCGATTCGTTGTCGGCGCATTATCGGCTTAGGAACCGAACCGCACGTCGTCTCCAGACACAGGTTCGTAAAATCTACACCGGTTACCCGTCAAACAAGGATAGACCCCACACGAAAAAGCAGTAAAGCAGAGTGCAAAAAAAGGAGGGGGGGGGGGGACTGTCATTCCAGATCTCCGCAACGATCCCCTCAGAGATGGCGCTGTCGTCATCTGTGTCTACGGCTGTCGTCTCTCCGGTCCTCCGCTCGTTTATGGTGCACAAACAACGGACATTCGAGAACGGGACACAAACCAAAATAACATATCGTTGGTAGCACCGAAAGGAAGACCTTCAGTTTATGTCCCAGTCTGAGTAGGTCGCGCGTGCGAAGTGCGCGTACGTAAACACAAAACACCAGGAGGGACGCCAAACATAATAACTCCTCACGAAAAAGAAAAAAATGAAAGCGGCAGTTATGTTGGTTTGTACGTCTGTCTTATGTTTTTTTTTGTTTCTTTTTATCCTTGAACAACTGCGATTGAATGCGTTTGTGCATTCCTACAGGTACACATTGAATGCGTGTAACTTTTTTTGCGAGGTATTTTGTTGTACAATGTTCTTTGTGTCTTCTGCTCGACGGTCTTACGCCAGTGGTCTCTACTCCGCGTCGTATAGGTGGCGCTCGCGCTCGTGTGAATGTGTTAGACGGAGTGCACCTATGTTCGTCGGCGTTGGTGTGCGTGTGTTCAAGTTTACGGTCATGTCAGTAGAGTTACGCTCTTTCGTGAGGTACCGTGGCGATCGCATCTTCGCAGTGATTTCTTCCTTTTTTTCTTTTGTGAGTTAGTGTTTTTTTGTGTGTCTATGGTTTATATAGCGGCTTACCGCGCCTGCACACACGGAAAATGTGCTCAAGTGTGTATGTGTTTCATGTTCGGGGGCGCGAATGTGTTCGAGTGTTGGTGAAATGGAATGGAGAACCCCGGGTTTTGTCAGTAAAACGAGCCCAGATGTCCCCCGAGGCGCGCGGTTGGGCCCGTAAAATGTACGACCCCCTACCCGTTTTGTTTTTGTTTGTTCATTTATTATTTAGGCGCTACGTTCCTTTGTTGGTGGAGAAATTGATTCCCCGCTGTCCTGTCATTTTTTTTTTTTTTTTGACAACACCTGGCTGTGAAGGTTCAGAATGGCGCTCAGGCCACTTGGGGTCGGGTGGAAGGGTAAAAAAGATAAACACAACGAAAGTGCATGAGAGGCGAGGTGCAAAAAAACAACAACGAATTTTTGTCTACGTCGACAGTTTGGTTGGACCGGGTCATTTTGAGAACGTTACGACGATCGGTGCAGAATAAAATGTGTTCTTTTTTTTTGGTTTTCTTTTTTTAAGGAAAGGGTTTAAGACGAAATTTTATGGCTCGGTGTAGATGAAGAAAGCTGGGTTTTCGCAGTGCCCGGATTGTGCAACGGACGGACCTTGAAATAGAGCGAGCTAGATAGAATGGATAGATGGATAGGTGAAAGAATCGGTGAGGTCTTTAAATTGGATGGAGGCTTGCGTCACCAGGGTGGGTTTTCATTTCCACCGCACTTGCCTTCGGTATACGGATATCTTTAACGAAATTAAGATGAAGCATAAAATAATTACTGAAATAAAAACAGTACGTAATTCTTGGGGTAGAAAGATATTGTTAAAGCTACTTTGGAGAAAAAAATTTACGCACTGATACGACCTATATATTATACTACCCTATGAAGGAACCTTTGACCCATTATGTGCATTTTTCTCAAATAAGAACGAACACGTGAATTTGATGTTTGGTCATGATGTTCTGGCATACTTTCCATGTCAGGTTAAAAAAAATGGCATTGTTTTCTCCCGTCTGTCTTTTTATAATTTTCTGATGTGGGATATTTTAACTATTTAAGTGTGGCGCACAACGCCGACAATATTTGATGCGCTTTATACGTATGATACGCGAATGAGGATAGCCTAGCTCCTCTGGTGTAAGACTATAGGTACATAGTCCAGAACCCCATAAAAAAGTTGAAGTCTACTTATAACTCGGGTACCGAGGTTTCGGCATTTATTTTTCTTCGAATTCGGGAGTTATTTATCGGTGTTTGTATTTTACCTTTTTAAATTGTGTTTTCGGTGTATAATTTCAATGCGGAGAGAAATCGGTAATTTCTCGAGAAAATATATTTTTTAAGTTATAAATTATATGATGTTCTCTTGTAATGCTGGTAAAGGTAATGTGAGGAAACGGGTTAAGGAATGTGGTTTGGATAGAAAGGAACAACCTCAAAGACAGTCTAGTGCAACTATGTTCCGGGTCAACGAGAAAAAAAAGTCCGTTAGAAAATTTTTTTCCGTAAAGCTGGCGTGTTTTTGTTTTCTTGTTTTTTTTTCTCAATGACAACTGAACTTCGTTTTTTTGGGGGGTTTTCACCGATTCAAAAAAGACCGCCTTGGGGGTTACTTTTCGGTGTTTATCGGTATATACTGAAAACACGGAACCCACTTATAGCACTACGTAATTTTGGAATGATTCTTGTATGGATATTTTGACAAGGGCTGATTTTTGGGCGAGTTGGTATTGTACCTGAGAAAACACGATTGCGCTTTAAGACAAAGACAGAGGAAGAACAGACACCACAGAGCACTCTGTCTTGTCTTAAAGCGCAATCATGTTTTCTCATGGATATTTTGTATGATATTTTGGCATATGGGTCGCATCAGTGCATAGGACTTTGTTTTCAGTAGGGGTGTGTCAAAAGGAGAAATAAACCACTCCAAATATTCATTTTGGCGATATCGGTTGACATCTCCTGGCAAAACATACAAGATGGCTGGATGGATGGATGCATGCCGGTTGGTTTTCTTTAAGTCGGGCTAGTCAAATTATTTTCAGAATATTACTCCCAGTCCGACATGAACAGTTTTTTTAAGTAAACGTAATCAGGAGAGTATAGACATACTTGAATATATTAGCTGTAGCAAACATCGTCATTATACAGTACCGATGGTGATGTTAGATTTTTTTAAAGATGATGGGATTGAAGATAAGCTTGAATCGATACACAGTGTGCTATGAAGATGCAGCGACAACTATCTTAACCTCGTCATTTTTCTACACTGCTCGTATGATTGTATATTGGTTGGTGCCATCAATGGAGGCATACACAAAAACATAATAAACTTTTGAACTTCTACGTCAGCGTCACAATACATTTTTACGAGAGTTATATGACTAGCACACAGCGGTGCGACTTGATGAATTTTTTTCTATACATCGAACGTTTTTACCCAGGTCAAAAGAAGGGAAAAAAAACATTGTCATTGTGATAGCTACACTTTTTAGAAAAATAGTAGTAGCGACGTTTGACAAGTTCAATCTCCGCTCGCGAACTGATTTGAAAAATCGGGCCGGTAATCCCGCATTTCGATCTTCTCTTCTACACCCTTGGCGCTGCCATAATAGTTCTCAGACTGGAATGTTTGAATTTCCAAAACAGGTGCTGCGTGAATTATATGGTTTTTAATTAGTTCTTAGGCTACTGACAATGTCACTCAAGATGGTGAAGCGCAGGAACAAACTAACAAAAATGTATTTTAACCTCGATTCGCGCACCTTCTCATAGGCATCGAAACCGTGAAGCTGGAAAAAAGCAGAAGCATCTCGCATCAATAGCTTGTTCTGCTCTTTTTTTCACTTCTCTATTCTCTTTGTGTTGGTTCAGCACGTACCGCCATCGTCATTCTCTTGCCGACAGTAGTCAACGTAAAAATGATCGCGGATGTTGTATACACGCACGAGGAGCCATTGGAAAAGCAATATCTACAGGGAAACAAGGATCCCTGCTTCCGAGAGCTGCTCTTGTACCTGCAACTTTCACGCTTCCTTTCTCGCCGCTTATTCATATTCATATATTTATTTTTTCCCGCGTCTCTCTTGTCCCGTTTTTGTCCGCCTCCGAGTAGTAGTCATCTTCCAAAATGCATGGGGAACCGCTCTCCCGAGGGAAAAGCGGGAAAAAGGACAGGTGCCGATCGAGGTGTTCGCCCGACGTATATGCTCCATCCTCTTTGCTAAATTATTCCGTGCGTGTGCGTGTGTGTGTGTGCGTGTGTGTGTGTGTGTGTGTGTGTGTGTGTGTGTGCGCGTGTGTGTGCGCGTGTGTGTGTGTGTGTGTGTGTGTGTGTGTGTGTGTGTGTGTGTGTGTGTGTGTGTGTGCGTGTGTGTGCGTGTGTGCGTGCGTGTGCGCGTGCGTGTGTGGTGTGTGCGTGCGGTGGTTTTCTCGTTCTTCTTGTTTCTTGAATTGATCGCAAAGAAGTGAGTAAAATACAGGAAGAATCTCCTCAGAAGCAAACAAGTGTCATACGGCTCAGCGTGGCGAGAAGCGTGTTTAGCTGTGCCGGCAATGTTAAACGTTCGCCAGGTAGACCTCGTGGCCCACTGCACAAGTAACTACTTATTTTCCTAATAAGTAAAAAAAAAAAGTGTCGTCTCGGTTTTTTGTATATATTTGTTTTGTTGTTGTAAGCGTTGATTTATACAAAACGAAATTTCTGCTGTGGGTTTTATTAACCAAAAATTTCCGAACGACCAGACACTGCGATGGACTGCTGCAGCAGTTGCGTTGTTGAAAGATGTGACTTGGAAGGTTTGCTTTGGTCTACGTGCCTGGGACATTTTTCTTTTGGGCTTCCCGCTTTTAGTAGAACAGTTGTTAGAAATATGCGACGCGTGAAAGACGCGTACACGTTGCCTGACGTGCGTGATAGAGTGGGGTCCTGGGTCATTTGCTGTCCTCCTGCCACTGCAACGCGCTTGCCCTGCTTGTCAATCGCTTGCCCGACTTGCCACTTGCATTTCCGGCTTGCCACTTGCTATCCTCGGAAGGAGGGCTGCGAGGAATGGCGATGTGTGAAGTGTCTTAACGGGATACTTGCAACGGTAAAAGGGAGATGTTCCAGAGAAGTGATAGAAAAGAGGAGCGTTGAACATGATCCAGCAACTACTTCCGTCCATGACAATCGTGACGTTCGTTACCTTTCTCCCCAGGGTGGCTGTATTTTTAACGTTATAAACGGTCCACATCCTGGCAAGCGCTCGGAGAAGGCCCAGCTTAGAGCACGTGACATCCAACGCAATCGTGACGTAGGTCGTCCCGGGACGAGCAAAGCTACGGCGAGGCTGACGTCGAGAGCATGGCTTGGTCGTTCCAGCCACCGAAGCGGCTGCTTTTGTGCGAATTTTGAGCGAGCGGGTTAATCTTCTATGATCTTGTAGGGGGACAACAGCGACTTCTGCGACACACAAAAGGGATTCTCGGGAACAGGGGAGTTCCTCCTTCCCCCCTTCTCTCGTCGTGGCCGGAGGCGAGACGACGCTCCGTCTTTATCGCTGTCAGTTGCATGCTTTTTGCCTGGCGTGGCTCTCTACAGTAACGAAGAGAACGTTAGCGACAGCCACCTTAGGCATTCGCACAGCAATTTGCAAATCGTTTACAATCGTTTTATATTTAAACTTTTGGCGAGCAACTTTTTCTATACAAGATATTGGCATGTTCCATGCGCATACGTGCTCTTTTGAACACGTGTCAGATTCCAAAAAATGACGGCGCCGAATATTTCGTTGTAGTGATTCCCCATTAACGCGAAGCTCTAGCGGCGGTAACCAACCGCCGGAGAGTGAGCATGAGAGAAATAGAACGATAAAGAGGCGAGCCGCTTGACTGTCCGAGCAACTATGCTCTCCCCTAATGGTTCGTAGGGGCGGTCGCTTACCTCTGCTCCCCACGATACGCGACCTCCGGCATTTTCGGGTACGAACCCATGCGTCCGGATGTTTAGCCAGTCGCAAAGTGGCGCACTATAAGTGCTGACCGCTATAAAAGAATATACCGGATATACTATTTTTCTACAAGAAGAAAATTAGTATGATGGCCCATTCAGGCCGGAGTGCTTGGACTCGTACTAAAAATACGGCACGCGCCTTAAACCCGTCTCAAAGTGACCCATTTCGATGCTCTTGGTGTTATAACGTTATTTTTTGAAAACTACTTAAACTTTTCTTTTTGTAATTTCAAGCATTACTGTCTACTAAATATTTTCTCTGGTTTTGTAAACAGCCTTGGAACCCTCTCAGTTTCAGTGGTTCTTTCGACCTGATACAGGTGACTGCAGCCTCAATAAGCGAGCGAAGTTACACCACGTGGAAACGAACGCGCGTCCGAAAAATGCTCTCAAAAACCATAGCGCGACCAGTCTTCTGCAGATGCCATATTTGTAAGCCCTGTTTTTTTTTTTTTTTTCTCGGTTATCGTCTGTCACACACTCGGCGTGTACGCCGTTTCGAATTTATAATTCAGTCAACATCACACCCGCGTGACCTTTTTGCTCCGCTTCATTTTTTTCCTTTCTTTTTTTTTTTTTATAAGCAAGGGGGCTTAATGCGACGCGGTGACAAAACCCCCAAATACCCGGAGGAGACAGTTGAGAGATATTCTGGGCACGTCTCAGATGCCCCGCGATAAAGCATGTCCAGCTCTTACATCCTCTCTTATTCTCTTTATTTCCTTTCTTTTTAATTACTAATACTCTTTCTTCCGTTTGTCCTTTTTTATCAGTTATCTGTTGTTTCTGTTTATGTGCGTGGTCAGCCATTTTTTTCTCTCTTTTTTTTTTTCGTACGCTCGGATACAGTTTGCAGGAAAGTTCGACAGCTAAGAATACCGAATGCGACAGTGTAATAGTCGGCGATCTATTACTCCTTTTTCACCGCGTCTTTTTCTAACCTTTTTTTTTTATTTTAGTCTTTTTGTGTGTCCATCTAGCGCTTGTACTTTTCCATTCGGACTATAGAGTTTTCAGAATAGACACCTTTCAAAACTTCATCTAGCAACATGGGTGGTCGCCATTTTTGGGGCACGAAGCACGTGACTGGATACGCACCCAAACAGTGCCGGACTCAGATAATTTGTGTACCAGCTAATAGATGGCAGGCACTTCTGAAAAACGGTCCATCGCCGTAGAGTACGCGAGGCCAAATGAACTATACACTCTAAAAAAAAAAAATACGTTCACGAGGTCTTTTTTTTTTCTCCTTTTTCTTTTCTGGGGTAGTGATATTCAAAAAATGACGGAACTCAGACTAGGTTTAAGTCTGAAAAAGGCAATGTGCTGATAGGCAGTGAGCATGACGTTTCACTGCGTGGTTGGATGGACAGATTCTAATGGCTGTATCCTTTATAACGGGTGGTAGCTTGCCCAACCTATCGTAATTATCTTTTCGCGCAGCTGCATCTTCTTTTTTTCTACGTCTAATCGCATTTTAATATTCTTCATTCGCTGGGATCCTTTTATTGTTTGTCTTGATTGGCTGTTTCCATTTTTTGCAAAGAGAGCGAACTCGCTTATTTTTATTTAGAGTCGCGGTGTAAGCAGTGTAATTGTATATGGTGACTTTACCCTAGTTCGAACTGCAGAGAAGCAAAAACAGCTAAACCAAAAGAAATAGCATGTAAAAAAAAAAAACTTATTCACGTGAACCGCTTTTGACATGGCAGGTATTTGTATCAATTGAAATGTAAAATGTAAAACTAAAATATTATAACTATTTGTTCAATCGCCGGGTTTTTATCTTCGTTACCATGGAGCTACAAAACTTCCGGTGCTTGTGTAAACGCTTCTAAAGTAAATTTGTAGTCGTTTTTTTTTATTCATAATGGGTCTGCTGAATAGGATACTTCCAAAAATCCCAACGCGCAACGCTGCGCGCGTTGGGTTATGGAACCCGGTTCGCCATGGAAGGTAGTGGCATGATTCCCCCGTTGGCGAAATAGTACATCTCAGCACCGTATGAAAATTAAGTCAGGGCTCGCTAACCTTGCACTTATTCATCTTGGTGAGAGTCACATATGAAAGACGGGACTCCAGTGGCCGTAAGACGGGACTCCAGCGGCCGGGACACGAATGGGCCGTGTCCCGGCCGTAAGGGCCTGTCTTAGGCTTAGTGAGGAGTAGGACAGCGGCCTGGGCGTCCCCTACTCCTCTGGCGGCCTGGCTATCCATTCCAGAGTACAGCATATGACCCTCCCGGCTCAGGGATAATTTAAGAAGTCCAGAACCTGGAGGCACCTGTGGAAGATGACCGGCCCAGTTTGCCTATTTTTCTTTTTTTGTGCCATCGTTGTCCTGTGTTCGCCTGCTCCCCGATTCCGGCACGTTAAAGGCCCCGGAAAGAAAAAAAAAAAGGAGGAAGTGGCCGGGTGGGGTAACACGTCTCAGGTCGGAAGCGTGGAGCGAAAGCTTGCGCTGGGAAATCTCCTGGGTTCGATCCCCGCCGTTCTTGGCCGTTTCGATCTGGATGAGTTTCGTACCGGCACGCGTTCGTGTAATCCCTACTGCGTGATGCACGTACGTTAAAAACCCCAGGTTAGCGGTTGTACTGCACTGGCTAAATTTCATATCTACAGCTAAGAGACCTAACACCCGTTGAGGCGTATCACCATCAGGCTGTACACAAACATACAAAGCAAGCCATTTTTTTTTAGAAAAGAAAGTGCCTTTGACTTTTGTTTTGTATTGGTAGGAAACACCTACAGTAGTATAAATTTAAGAAATGTCGCATATTGAAAAAGTGCGAGCGCCGTTTTTGATCGTAACGTGATGTCGTGAAGTGAGATTTGACCAATCGAAACCGAAACTTAGTAGCCAATCGGTACCCAAGACGCTTCGCGTAGCATCAAATCTCTATAGGATATCACTTCGATTATGGAAGAGGTCTACTCAAACATTCACTGCTACGGCTTCTGTTGTTTAAGAATCGTCGTATCTCTCCTGGTTCTACCGAAGACCAGACTTGTACGTCACGAGCTACAAGTAACTGATTACTTTTAATCAATTACATTTTATTGTAACTTTTTAACGCTTCAATTACTTTTTTCTGTGGTAACATTCCTTGTAATTTAATTACTATTTTTTAAAATCAATTAAAAGTAATAAATTATATGTTTCAGAAAGAGCTAAAGTTATTGAGACGTGACATTCTTTTCTTCCGCTAGAAATAGCTTTGTCTGCCTTTGCGTCACTCGCCTACGTTGCACTAAAGTTGGACATTTTATTTGACCCTTAACAGCTAAAAATATATATATATCAAGATACCAGAATGATTAGGATGTCAACGCGCTCAGCGACGTTTCAACTGTTCGAGCTGTCGAGAGTGCCTCGTTCCCTGCGTTCTTGTCAGGATCTGGGTTTGCCGCGGCATAAACGAATGTGTTCTGCACTGACCTCAACTCCGTTCACCCTTAAGGTGAGACTATAGTGGAAGCTACGTGTCCGCCGGACGAATCGGCCGCCTCTCTCTTTCATCACGTGACCCGTCTCTCCGCGCGTGGGTATGGTCGGGAGCGTGATGACGTGGCGAAAAAGGGGCGTACGACTGTTCCAACGAACACGTAACTTCCACTGCAGTCTCAGCTCAAGGGTGAGCAAAGTATAGTCACGACAAAGGCCCCCCCCCCCCTCTTCCACCTCGAAAGAGTTCACCAGCCGGTGATTGACGATAACTTCAAGCGACAACTGCAGTTGAAGCTTAACAAGGTGTGAATGACAAAAAGAAACGAAATGTAACCTCTTTTATCATGCGCATACATTTTTGATTATGTAAAAAAAATTAAAAAGGAACGTCACAAGTGATCAATCACTTCCTGATAATCTTTTAAAATTACTTTTGTGATGCAGTAATTGATTACTGTAATTGTAATTGTAATCGGTTACATTCTTTCAGTAACGGTACAAAACTCCCTAAGACGGAGCTACAAAAAGTAGTCAGAGGCGATAAGCAGCTCATCTAAAACACACAAAAAAATCAAATTGGCTGCGACCTTTAGCTTCCAATTCCTTTAATGCATGAAATGCATTATAGGGAATTCGGTGAGTGAATTGCTGCGTCACGTGACGTACATTTTCCAGCTAAATTTAGCGGGGAAACTGAACGGTTTTACAGGTCACTTGATGCCCTGTCACGTGACGTCGATTTCCCCGTCAAAATTTAGCGGGGAAACTGGATCGGTGTCTGAGTCACAAGACGTGAATTTTCCCGCTAAATTTAGCGGGCAACGGAATCGGCGTGTAGGAAACCTGACGTCGATTTCCCGCCAACTTCAGCAGGGAAACTGAATCGATGTTTTGGCCACAAGACGTGAATCTTCCCGCTAGATTTAGCGGGGCAAACTGAGTTGACGTATACGTCACGCACCGTCGATTTCCCCAAGGTTACGTTATATCAAGTGACGTCCCGTGACGCCACTTTCCCCGCTAAATTTAGCGCAAAAATGCACGGACGGACGGACAACATTTTGGGTTTGGGGGGAGGGGAGGGAGGGGAAGGTAGCGTTGAAAAGCATATCGTGCTTTAGTAACAGGCGTGACTGGGTAATCACTGTAACCACAAGAGGAAGGTTGCGAAGTAGCATCTGTTACATTATAAAGTTAAATAAGAGAACACTAGGGTCACTGACAGTTTAAAAACGCGGAGCGTGTCGGGTTCCATATGAGCATATCATTATCGTGCCACAGCCAATCAGATTACGGCATTAGACGGTAACAGCGCCGAAAGAGCCAATTACAAAGCGTGAACCTAATAGGCCCTGCCAAACACACCGCTTACAAACGGGCCCACGTACGCCCACAGCGGGCGCGGGCGGTGCGCAGGAACCAGACTAGCCCGAGGCGAAGGATCTGCGCATGCGCAGTGCCGACAGCAGCGCCACCGCAGTCGCGTGACGTCAGAGAGTGTGGCCCGCGTAAATACACCGTGCATCGCTGATAGATCAAACAAATCCGTGAAAATGTGACGCGGTAGGGTTGGCGTTGAACGCACAAGGTTTGAGGAGATGACGTTACCTGGATCGGAAAATAATTTAGAACGACACAAATTTTCAACCGTAGAGAAACTTCGCGGAAATACACCGTGCATCGTAGAAAGCCCAAAGTTCGTGAGAATGTGACGCTGTAGGGTTCGAGTCGAACGCAAAAGTTTGAGAAGATGACGTTACCTTGATCGAAAGGTAATTGAGAAAGACAGAAATATTTCTGCGAGCCGACGCCCATTTAAGCCTAATATCGCCAAAACAAGAACTGGCATTTTGGGCGCCTGTAAAAATTTTGCCAGTGAAAAACAAAACAATAACACAAAAAAAAAACATGTGAGCAAAAATCGATGATATTGTTTTCTTTCTCGCCGACAAGTTTCTAATCATGTTGTATTACACCTGAGACTGCGGTGGATGAAATCGGAAGAACTTTCAGTAGAAGGAACAGACACAGAGAACGTCTCAAACTCAGCTAACTGGTTTATTTCTCAAACAGCCTTTAAGTACCCGCGGAACTTTTTTCCCAACCACACTCTACAGATAAACTCCTTTGTTGCGGACATTTCGAACCGGATGGAACGCGCACAACCGATACAAACCACCCCACTTGAGACGAGGACTTAACAAAGGGACACTGCGGAATATCGCAGTGACCTTGAGATAGGTAAGTCCCAAATAAACCTAACAGTCGCGTCAAAGCGCACACACCCCAAAAAACACACAGACAGGTGGCCTCTAAACACACACACAGGTGGCCTAAAAAATATATATATATTAGGGCTGGGCAATTGATCGATTAACCTTGCGATTAATCGATTAAGGCTTTAATCGCGATCAAATTTTTTAACCGGTTAATCGGTTTTTTAATCGGTACTCAAAAATAAGTCAACTGACGCACGCATGGCTCTATCCTGGACGACTTGCCCGAACTAGGGGCGACTCTGCGTGGCGTGCGTCCGGTCGTTCTGTCCTGAGCGGTTTTCTGTTCCCAGCCAGGTGCTATGAGTATGAGCAAGGTTCACGTTCTCGCACTCGCTAAGCGTCACGTGTTCGAGGATATTCATTGCAGTTCTACCGAAGCCAGACGAACAAGCCGGGCCCGCAATTGATCCCTTTACAACCGCGAAACTTCACGTGTTGAGGATCTATCACCAGACATGTACAAATTACTCAAAAAAGGTAGTTAAGTTAAGTTACTGAGTATTGACGCCAAAAGTAATTGGAGTAGAGTAGAAATTACGCATTCGTAATAGTAATTGAGTAAACTACTAACTACTGTAAAAAGTAGCGAGTTACTTTGAAGTTACTTTCGAAGTTACTTTTTGTATTTTTGTGGTAGCAAAATGAACAGCAGTTTTGATCCGTGAAAACCCCGCGAGCCTAAAATAAATGCAGTCATTTTATGGCCTGCGTTTTCACCAAAATAGTTTAATCGCTCGCAGAAGCAATTGACTTTCAAAGTCCTTATCGGAGAGTTTTCCCTTTTCCTTCTAAAGACGTTCCCAGACAAGCTAAAAAGACGTTCCACCGACGCGCTGAGGTTGAATTTCAGAAACAAGCTGTGCAGGGTCGGGAAAGCGAGTGTCAGCATCTTCGGTGTCCATGACGAAACATGTGAGGTTTGCCTCGGCTAGAAAGTCTTTTATAAAAAAAAAAAAATATCTTTTTTTTTTTTTTCGGCAAGTTGAGATTGTTATGATTGGCCCCTCTTTATTCCCACGACGTTCGGAGAGTGCGCTGAGCGAGTGCACCTGACCGTCAAGGGTTCAAGTCTCGCGCCACGACGATGAGATCATCCGGACGACTGCGCGCTTCGTTGCAGTGCTAGCGCTACGCTACTGAAGAAATTTTTTTTTTTGGTTTAACAAAAGATGAAACGAAGTATACTTCGCCGCTGACGCCGGGCCCAACAAAAGAATTTCCCAAGGGTGACTCGCAATCTTCGCCGGCCTCTACGGTATCGGAGGTACGCGAAGGATTACGTGAACAAGCATCGTCGCTCGTACAGTTGTAGCTTGAAGCGGGAAGGTGCTCCCATGAACGGATAATCCGTGTCTGCGTTTGTGGACGGGAAAGTCCGGCTTTGCAAGGGAGTATGCGCTGACGACGAGGCGACCATGGGAACAGGCGCCCAGCTGCGAGGTCATTCCAGTGGCGCCTACCCGTGGAACCCCCAAACCGCTTGAGGCAGAACTCACTAAAGGCAGACATGAAAACAACAACCCTCGGAGTGTCCCCGTCTTTCACGGTTGCAGCTGGAGGTGCGGCGCCTGCGTGCATTACCGGATTAGGTCAATACCCGACCAAGGCTTGTTAAGCATCTGTTCCTGCGTTCGTGCGCGCCGGTGTTATGTTTAGGCTGCTCGTCGCCACCTTGGCCCAAGGACGCTTGTGGGAACGGAATGTGAGGGGGCCCCTTGCTCGGAAATGTCACTTCATCTGCCGGCGTCTTATTTATTTCTGCGCTCAAACTTTTGTGGTGAGCAAAATTAGCACTAGATTTCGAAAGTAGTTAGTAATTTGAGTAGAAGTTACCTAAAAAATGTAGTTAAGTTAAACTACTAATTACCCAAATAAAGTTGTAATTGAAAGTTACCAAGTTACTCGGAAAAGTAGTTAAACTACAGTAGTTTGAGTAGAGTAGTTGAACTACGTCCAAGTCTGTCTATTACACGTCCTGCCCAGGCAAGACAAGCAAGCAGAAAAACAAGCTGGGAAGCTGACGACGCCATGGATACTTGTTCCAGTATTCGGCCCGTACAAATGGATGAGTTCACGAGTATGAAAGGCAATCCCGCTTGAAAGTTTAGGTTTAAAGTAAACTCCAGCGGTGAAGTTTTTAACTCGAACGAAGTCCACTGCATCATCTGCAAAAAGCCGTTTTCATACAGTGGAGGCGTAAGTTCGCTTCAGTATCACCTACGAGCAAAGTGCCCATCTACGCCACTGCAGCAAGGACCATCCGCCAAAACAGACAGCAATCAACGCCTTCTCATCGAGAAGGCGTTGATTGCTGTCTGTGTTTCTTTCTCTGAAAAAGAAGAAAGCATCGCCCAAGCCCTGACTTCTTGTCTTCCTGTCGGAGAATGTGGACAAAACTTCTTTGTCTTCGGAACTGGAGCAAAAATATGTGAGTCTTTGAATCGTTAAACTATATGTATCCTCAATTGTAAATGTCCTCTGCGCCGTGTAACAGATAGTAAAATAAGCCTTCAAAGGCAAGACGAGTTGTTGCATTTTTTTTAAATATATTATTTATAAAATCAACGCAACCGATTAATCAATTAATTAATCGATTAAAGGGTGGCGATTAATCGGGTTAAAATTTTTAATCGACGCCCAGCCCTATTATATATACATTGTCTTTTCCCCCTTTCCTCGTGAACCAACTGCGTCCGTTCAAAGTCTGAGAAACTTTTTGGAGTTGCGTCCAAGTTGCATTGACGCTTTGCTTATGCAGTTTCCAATAGAACTTATTCTTATTGTTTCTTTAACGACCCTCTTAATGTCATTTCGCTCATTATGCAAAACCTCGGTCTGTGACCAATGCGCTTTACAATTATTGCATTCCTCTATGTGTTTTGCTATTTCGGAGTCTGGCGCATGCATTTTTGCTATTTCGGAGTATTTTTGCTATTTCGGAGTCTGGCGCATTTTTCTCTTTTACTGAAATAGATGCGACAGGCGCCCACGATATCATTTCTGCTTTCGACGACATTAGCCTATAGGTGGACGCCGGCTCATGAAGAAATTCTGTATTTCTAAATTATCTTTTGATTTAGGCAATGTCACCTTCTCCCACGGTTTGGCGTTCTCTCCCCACCACTAGCGTCACATTCTCACAAAGTTTGAGCTTTCATAGATGCGTAAGTTTATTTACACGGGTTCGAAAAACAATGTTCTTTTTACTCGAGAATTTCCTGTATTTGCTGACGACTTAATGTGGGCTTATCGCTGTTATGAATTCCGCTACGCTTTACAGGACCTTGTCTCCGATAACCGTTCTTTTGATTTGTCGAATAATTCGGCCGTTTGTTAAGCCTCGCACTCATTTCAAAAACAAAGAAAGCAGACGAAGGAAACAAAAAATCAAAAAAAGGCTGTAAAACTGACTTCGAACGAGATATAAAGCGTAGCAAATAAAAAAGGTCATACAGGCAAACGGAAAATATATTTAAAAAAAAATACGGTAGTACGTCAGAAACGCCATGTCATAACGGATGCGTGTCGGCAATTCGGGAGCTTACACCAAAACCCGAGTCCGCCGTGATTGTTCGCGATCTGCGAACGAATAGCAGCGCCCCCACGACACAAATAAAAAGACAGACATTGGCCCCAAAAACACAAACAAACGCGCGCGTGTAAACGCACGCGCGGACACACAGAAAAACCTACACGGGGAACGCTGGAAAGATAGAATAAAGTAAGGAATGCTGCAGTGATCGCAAGCAAACAACGAACACATAAAAATGAAAGGAAAAAAAAAAAGCAAAGCAGACGAAAAAGACTTGCAGCAGAAGAACTGCGAAATCCCCGGATGTATTAGTTGGGTCACGTTCTGACGCGGAGGAAAGGCTGCTTCCAGGGGCGGAAGGCCGCAAATACTTCACATTCGGTCGTGCTGTTTCGCGATTACGGCACAACTCCGTCATTGCTGCTTTATTTTTTATACCTGATTTTTTTTAACCTTCTGGGTGCTCCTGTGAATGTCTCTGAAGATGCTTTGACTTCTGTTTCTTCCTTTTTTTTTTTAAAGAACGCAAGCCTGATTTTGTTTTTTGATGACGCCGTCGAAATCAAATATGGGCAATAGACCATTTCAGCACTTATCACCCGGGCGAAAAATGCTGAGTCATCGAGTTTTGTACCGCACAACCAACCAGGTACAGAGGCTTAGACCGATAGACTGGTGTCCCGTTCTTCAGGCAAAAGTGACCCGCACTTTGCCGCCGCCATTTTGTACAATTTTGACCACTAGACACGTGACCGTACCAAATCCTGAGGCTTTTACGCAAAACTGCAGTCCGGTGAGCTTTTGTCCGTGAGCTTTTGTCCGGTTACCGTAAAAGAACATGCTAAACTATTTTTTTTCAATACTGTTAGCCCCCGAGATCAGCGTCTAATTTCGATAACAAACCCAAAATACAGCTCCGCGGCTGACGGCATCTAGCGGAGGCAGTGCGAAGCTGTCCGAGTTTTTGTCGTAAAAAGACATTTTGGACTTAAAACAAACGAAACATAAACTTTTTTATTTGCGCGCGGTACTTCGTTAAAATCTGGACGTAAAACTATAAGGTCACGTGTCTAGTGGTCAAAAATGTGTAACATGGCGGCCTCCACTTGGGGGTCACTTTCAGCTGCCAGTTTATCGCTCTAAGGCCCTCTATCTCGTTGGTATACATATATTATATGCGGGTGCATATTCATACTTGGATGGGTTGAGCGTATCTCTCCCTCCCTCCCTCCCTCCCTCCCCCCCCCCCCCCCCCCGGTTGGCTTCCAATTCCCAATTCATGCTTGGAAAGATCGGATTGGATGTGTACTCCACTATGCGATGTGCCGCGACGTCACTGTGGCATGACGTTGCAGGACGTGGTTCCTTGACACTGTGACGTTAGGTGACGTTGTCCATGACGTCAAATGACACTGGCGTCACGTATTCCACAGTCCAGCGGACAAAAAATGGCAGCGCAAACACAGAAGGCAAGTTTTGGAGAGGTCTACATAGCTCAAGTGCGTTGTGATACTTATGTTAATCTGACCTTGTATAGCAGTGTAGTGCTTTACAGTACTAAAACTAAAAATGTGAGCACTCTTTTTTTTTACGATTCGACTTTGTTATTTGTAAAGACAAAAAATAAGTTCTAGAATTTGTCATTCTAGAGTACACGTCGTATAACTGATACTAACGGATCACATAAAAAAACATGGTTTACAGGGTCTGGTTTTGATATGCTACTCGAACGTTAAGAAACATACAAAAAGTGCTTATGCTTCTCCTCATCTAACTCTTGCGAACAGCGAATCGATTGTCCCTGAGGTTTTAAATTAAATAATACTGCGAAATTTAGCGGGAAAGAGTTGTTCGGTCAGTCATTCATGTTCCATCTATTCATGACTTCTATTCTTTTTTACAAAATCACTCCTGCACACCACAAAGAAACACAAAATTTTAGTTGTACTCTGCAGTCAGCAATATCAAGTGATCACTACAGTCCTGACAACTCGCAAGTTATCTCGTGAACAAGAAACTTCAATATCCTTGAAGCCAATCCCGCGTACGCGGCATGTCTTCTGCTTTGTTGGAGAAAAACACTGAAATCTTATCGAATAAAACATAAAACGTAAAACAGAAAATTAAGCCAATGTCTCTGACATGTAAGGGACGGAGACGTTGAGAACGCGTTAGCACAAATTATTCGGAACGTATCTTACAACTTTTATTAAAAAAACCGAAGAAGCACGTGAAAAAAAAATACCACAAGAGAACTAATCTTAGAGGTATGAAGTTGGTGAGACATTTTGATAAATGGAGAAAACACGGACACCGAAGCTTTTTGTTTGTATAACATCATGTTCCCCTTCTAAAAAAAAAAATCACACGGGACACATATTTTTTCTCATTCCAACACGGAAAAAAAATAAAAAAAGGTCGCGTTAAATCTTTTTAGCTGTTCCGGAACCCTGTCGAAATTCCCCAATTCTTGCGTAGAACCGAGGTACACGGTAAAGAAACAAATTCCACGTTTCTGACACGACTACCTCGTTCCTCGTGCGGAACGTGCTACCACAATCCTGATATGAACTTAGTTACTGGTCTGGAAACTTTGCTGGCTTCCGTCCTGGGGCCCCAAACTCGTCAAACAGAAAGTTGGGACCGAAGTTGACGGTGCGCACCAATTGAGCCATCACGACGATGACGTCACGTTTTTGTCGCCGACGTCCAATCGGCGCACTCCGCGAACTTCCGGCTCCAACTTTGTGTTTGACAAGTTTAGGGCCCTAGTTTGGTTATTGTGCCTGGAATTCGCGTTCCGACTGGTGTGTTAACCGCGTCCAAAAAAGTGGTCCCTCGATTTGCGCCTGGTGACGTCATAGAGGCGTCATGCTGTCGCCAGTTGCGACCCTGGCGGCGTCCCAGCAGCTGTGGTGTATGTGGCAGACGCCTGTTCTGCTGCGGGTCACTCTCCAGTGTGGCAGTCCACGGAAGCCTCGGCAGCCAGAAGTTGGGACGCCGTGGCGACAGGACACTCGCGTTCGGTTGTGCTACTCGCAGCGTCCCAGCAGCTGTGGTGTACATGGCAGACGCCTATGTTCCTGCGGGTAGCTCTTCAGTGTGGCAGCCCACGGAAGCCTCGGCAGCCAGAAGTTGGGACGCCGTGGCGACAGCGACACTCGCGTTCGTTCATGGTTACCGCAGCTTCTCGCCAGCATTTCAAGGACCAACCGCCAGGTTCGCGACATCCGACAGCATGACACTTCGGCTTCTGTGACGTCATTTGTTGACACTTCGGGACCATTTTTGATGTATGGGCAGCATAGGACGCTAAACAAAAAAAAAAAAAACAGTCGAAGACGGGCTCCAGGCAACATAGTATGGTGCGTGGAACGCGTCGCCGACTGGTGTGTTTAGCGTTCTATTCCGCCCATGAACCGAAAGTGGTTACGAAGTGTCAACAAATGACGTCACACAAGCCGGAGTGTCGTGATGTCGAATGTCGCGATCCTGTGTGGTCGGTCGTAGAAGTCCCGGCAAAGAAAGCAAGAGCAAACGCGAGCGTGGCCGTCGTCGAAGCATCCCTAATGGTGGCTGACGAAAGTTCCGTGGACTCTGCAAGCTGGAGAGCTGACCTACGGCAGGACAGGTGTCTGCCACATCTATGACCGTTGCTTCGAAACCGCCAGGATTGCTGTCGGCGACAGCATAACACTTCTAAAACCTCATAAAAAAATTAAAAAAATCAAGGGGCATCTTTTTTTTTTTTTGACGCGGAAAACACATTGGTTGGAGACGCGTTCCAGGTAACGTAGTCCTGGTAACTTTTGTCATGCCAAGCAGCGTTAATACATGAAAGAAGTACAGAAAGGTGAAAAGGAATGAGAAGATTAAAAAAGAAACATCTCGAATAACAAGAAGCGAAAGTGTGCAGGCGAGCTGGTCAGGAAACATCATAATTTTGAGACTTCGTTGTGTTTGTCCCTTCCTTTTCTCCTGTCTCAGTTTTTCTTTTTTTTATAAGTTTTAACGTTCAATTTTTGTAAATCAGAATGTAAACCCCGAGATTAGGAGAAATAAATACAACAATAATCGGTTATAACGATTGAATTTTCGGGTTTTCTTATTATCGTTATAAGTGAATTGCACTGCACACGTGCATGAGACCACGCGGTCAAACCCACGATACAATGCCCTTATCATCAAGGACGACGGGAGAGGATTCCGGGACCTTCATCTGGGTGACCTCGGGAACAGGGCGACTGCTGAGCATCGTACCCTAACCAGGGCAAAGCTTCCCAAATACACTCTAAAAAATCCCGTGCGTCAACTTTCCCGCACAACACTCGGAGAGCCAATCACAGCGACTTACGGAGGCAGCTCAGCCAATGACGATGCCGAAACATATGTTTAGACCAAAAAACGCAGTCTGAGTTGTGCATTAAGCAATGCAAAACGTCACGCTAGCATTGCTTAATGTCACAACTCAGACTGCGTTTTTTTGGTCTAAACATATGTTTCGGCATCGTCATTCTGAGCTGCCTCCATAAGTTGCGGTGATTGACTCTACAGTGCTGTGCAGAAAGGTAGACGCACGGGATTTTTTTAGAGTGTAGTAACACTGCTTGCAAACGTATTTCTCTCTTTCTCTCTTAAACAAAAAAGGAAGCAAATGTGTTTTCTTTCTTTTTTCACCACAGTCTCAGGTGTTGAATGATATGAAAAACACGAGTCTCAAGACAACGGACAACGGACAACGGACAAGACAAGAAACAAGACAAGTCTAAGGGCAAGACAAGACAAGAGACAAGACAACACAAGTCCCAGGACAAGACATCGGACAAGACAAGTCTCAGGTTTTAGAATATGACCTTGAATAAGATATGATACTTTTTTATTGCGTCAAAAGAGATTTGGTACTCTTTTAAAGGTGTCAAGCAAGATTTGTTACTTTTTAAAGGATCACCGACAACTGAAGAAATACGAGGCGTGTCGAGTTCCGATCATTTTATTTTCACTCCGTAACCAGTTAAGAATTTGGAACGAGCCAATAAGAAAGCCGGAGCGCGAATCACAAAGTAAGAAGCGAGATCTATAATTATCCATACCCCGCACTTCCTAAGCAGTCAGCGACCATATGCAGCACCCCTCGCTCGGAGTTTCGATCATTCCGGGATAATTATACCATCCGTTAGGTTCTCCGAGGAATTCGATTGGTTGATTCCTAAAGATGGCAGCGCCGGTCGTCTGGTAACTTTGTCCCAAAAGCTGCGGTCACACTCCCTATGCGTCATGGACAAAAAACACAAATTCTGCACACACTGCCCTAGGCGTGTTTCTTGCCTGCAGACACGTTGGAAGCGTACACGTGCATGAGACTAACATGATTTGAACATGTTTCAGGAGCGTGTCCTTCTACAATTTTGTCGTCATGTCTGCTCCGGAGCCAGTGTCTTTTGTACGTCCGCGGTGTACGGGAAGACGAGGGTCCAAAAAACGGCCATAGTTTACAAAACAAATGTTGTGATTTTGAGTTTAAATGGGCTTCATTATATTTAAATCTTCACATTTCGTGTATTAAAAAAAAAAAAGAGACCGAGCGTGGTTTTGAAATGAGTCAATTTCGTATTTGAAGACACTCTGCCTACTCAGAAATGTATCAGCCAAGTTGGTGTGCGCGTTCCTCAAATTGTAACGTAGCAACCGATCATAGTTATTTGGAGAAGTAGGCCTAGCCATATCCTTTCCATCACAATCTTTCGTAGCCTCAACTTCTTGGAAAAGATAATACCAAAAGGTTTTTTTTCCTTTTTTTAGCGCCAAGATGCCGCTTAACCAACTACGGTAAAATATTCAAACGCGTTTCTCTCTTTTTTTCTTTAATTTTGAGGAACTTCACAGTTTGCGCGCAAGATGTTTTGTTCCTAATATTGACAACCACGTTTGACATGCATAGGCTTGAAGATACCTAGGATGCAACAATCAAGATTGAATTAGAATGTATATTTTCGTATTTATGTAGACTTTAAAAAATATAACTTTGGTAAACCTTTTGGGAATCGTGGATATGCTATATGAGTTTATTTTAAAATGAAAAAAAGTTATTGTGCACATTGTTTGTTGGCCATTGCACTCAGTGCTTTCGTACGAGCCTATTAGCCTATTTCACTAGGTTCTTTTAAATGTGTTGCCATGCCCCACGTGCACGTAAGTACATTTCTTTCATGTGCATTGCATTTAAAACATAAAACAGACAAGCTATATCAAAGCTAATACCAGGTTTTTCAAAAAGAAGACCAAGCCCTATAAACAGTAAAAATTAAATTCAGTTATCGCAAATACTACTAATAAAAACAATTTCCCCCAGCACGTGTCCCATTAAAGGCCGACCAAAAAGCATAAAGGATAAAGCTTACTCTCCCCGATTTTCTCCTCGCCATTTTTCCCGCAACAGGAAGAAGGAAAGAACTCCAACTTTTTACGTCGCCGCTTAGGATTACAAAAGATTAGACTAGCGGACAGTTAGTAATCAGGCAAAGAAATAAAGAAGACGCACCTTCTTTCTTACCCGCTCCCCCTTCTCGACGCTCCTCTTCACTTTGACCCTTAAACTTTATTAGGTACCGACAGTGCCGTGGATGCTACGTTCTCGTCAGACCAGTCACACGCCTACCTTTCCACACGTGGTGACGCCCCCACCCATACTAAAAGCGCACGGGCGCACACCCGCTGGATTTTCCGCGCTAAAAATAGCTCTCGTTCAGATTTACGCCACCCAACCGACCGCGCAAGGTCGACGCAATTACGTTAGGAGTATAGCCCAAAGTTGTCCAATCTGAAGCACGGGTAAAATAAACTACCCTTCAAACATATGTTTGTTTTTGTTTTGTTTTTTACGTTTGGCAAGTGATAATTTGTATATCTTGTTAGATTTTGTTTGGGGTTCATTTTGCCTGGGTGTCATTCTCCCGTAAAAATAAACCGCGCGTAGCGGAACGCTCAATGTTCGCCCAAAATGTACCGCTAGTGTTCCGGATCTGATTCCAAGGTATCAAAGCTTGCCGTTATCTTGTTTCAAAGTTATAAGCGATTTTCGGAAATACGAAAGGGCAACTCCGCTTCATTTTTGTTTAAAAGAACAACAAATATGCAGTCCTCTGCAGTAACACATAGGAAGACCACGCGTCAAATATTAAGACGTCGTTCTATCTTAATGTTTATTAAACGGTCCGGCAAACTTCGCAACTCGCCAAGTTGCCGAAATCGGCTGACTCGAGCGGGAGAATTGAGGCGCAACCAACAGCGCATTCAAGGCTAAGGCGCGGGCGTAGCCAACACTGAGCTAAACGTCATCACCATTGCCCCCTTTTGCTTGTCTTTGCCTCTCCGGGCAGGCGTAATGGGTGACGTCATCAACATTCCCTCTCGGCGCTCGGCTGGTGTCCACGTGATTGGCGTAACGCGCCTGCGCAGCGCGCTTCTTGGGAGCCGTCCGGCCGCCCCGCCGTGGTCCTGCCGTCGTCGTCTCATCGTTTGTGATTATCGTCTCTCGGAGCTTCGTCCACACTACGGACACTACGTGTGCCAAAGTAATGCCGCAGTTGTGCAGATGTCGTCGAATGCCGTAGACACCAAAACGTGGCGAAGAGTGCGGTGCAGACGACACTTGCGCCTGGCACACGCCAGGCCCCAATCCCACCCGTCGTTGCGCAGAGGATCACGTGACGTCTTGTACCTCGTGATGGCCATGTTATTGACGGCACGAGACCAATGTTGCCGGACGGAGCCGAAGTTTCGGTTTCGATTTCTGCTCGTGTTTTAAATTAGATTTACAAATATATACCCCATTTTTTGCGAAACAAATGACGTAGTGTGCTTTACCAGGGCTTTTTAATGCGAACTCAGTCATTCCCAACCTATTCAGAAACCGTATTTCATCGTCGCGCTTTGAAACAATAAAAGCTAAGGCAACCATAGGCAGACTAAAATACTTATGTTCCTTGCTTCGTGGCAGATGTAACCTTAATAATAATAATTATATTACAGTCTCGCTTACGACGGATCGTCCGGAACCAATCGTACCAAGTCTATCCAGCAGAGCAGATTTAAACAGAACGTCTTCAAATATTAATGTTTTTTTTTGTATGGCAATACAAGAATAGAATTCGCTAAATAATAAAGTAGGAACACTTTCTTCAATTGAAAAATTTATTGAAGCGCCATTAACATCATTTATTTATTTAGATAACTTTCGTGTGCATGTTTTTTTTGTATATTCATTTAGGCCGCTCTTGTGTGCATGCAGGTTTTTCGTATATGTTTACATTGTGCGTCGCTTCTGCTATAACTCTCAAGTAAGAGCCGCAGTATTCCTAAAAAAAAGGAAATAAAAATATTACAGATGTTTACGTTTCTCTGTAATGGGAAATCAGAGCGCAGCTCTGTAGGTATGTAGGGAAATCAGAGCGCAGTGTTGCATTACGGGACATCACAGACCTATACACACCAATTCAGTTTCTTCGCTAAATTTAGCGGAGAATTGAAGTGGTGTAAAGGTCTGTGAACGCGGAAACACGCTCCTAAGAGTTGCGCTCTAATAAAGAACTTAAAGGTTGAAAAGGGTTATTTTACAGCCTTTCTCGTTGTCTTCCCTCTTCCTCGCCGTCATCTTCCTCGGAACTTTACAAGATGTAGTTTGTCGAATAAGTTGACGGTTAGCTTCTGAAACACTGGCATCTAGCCTGAACCACTCGCGCTCTATTTTCTTCCAGGAACTGCCAATTCAGCATACAAAATACAGTCTGCAAACAATATGTAAGGCGTGTTTATTTCTTGTATGACGTCAGTGTTACAGAAATGTTTGTAGCATACATATGCATGATGCAAACAAACTTCGAACATGCTGAAGTATGATCCGCAGGTAATTCTGTGATCGTGTATGCATCCAACACCGTGTCTCTCGTATGATATATGACCACTTTTACTGCTGCATAAGAGGATTTGGAAGCGAGCAAAATAAACACGCAACGACACCAGCTGCGCGAAATGCCCCGAAAAAAAATAATAACTTGCCGTTGCAAAACCACCAGCCCCAAAGTGCATGCCGAACCCGACAGGGGGAGAAAAAGCAGACGACGTTCAGGTGGTCTGTCGTCTGCAACCGCTACAACGTCAACAACCCGCCAACTATCATCTGCAGGCCCGCGTCAACGTCGTCGTCTGCTTCGCTCGTCGTGTGTTGTCACGGTGGGTGCGCGGCGCGTGTGCTTCGTGTGCGTCTATGTTTGCCTGTACGTGTGTGTGTGTGTGCACGCCAGCGTACGTATGCGTGTTCCGAGTCTGTGCAAACGTCCGGCAGTTTGGACAAGCAATTTACGCGCCGGTTCCGACGGGTAGGGGGCGCAGACGGCGCGTTTCCTCGCGGAGTGGATGGGCAAGCAGGTTTCAGAAAATCTCGCTTTCCTGCCCTCACGCCGAGAGAAAGAGAGAGAGAGAGAGAGATCTCGCGAGAACGAGAGCGAGACGTGACGACGGGACCTAGAACGAGACATTACGAGAACGAGAGAGATGACGACAGCCTGAGACAGGGCGAGGGATCTAGAGAAGAAGCGCTATGGCAAGACTGAGGTTCGAGGGCAAGAACCGCAGTTTGCTAGGCTCCGTTTCAACTTATGATGGACCGCAAAAGAACCTACGAGCCCTGTAAGCCAATCCCAAGCCGTGTGAGTAACACGTGATCTTCAAAAGGGGCGCAGCGAACGGCGGAATGCATAGTCACGTGATAGGGAGCAAAGCGCTTCATTGGCTGGAGATGGCTTCTGGCGTTCGCCGCTGTCGACCGTAAGGTGAAAGGCAGTACAGAAAGTTGGAATAGCGTGCTGAGGGGGAAAGAGTCCGGGAGTAATGGCGTCCCGTGCGACAAGGCGGCCGCTGTCGGATATAAGTGGGGGAAGAGAGGGTTGCTCAGATATGGTCGCCAACTTCGCAGAGAGAATTCTCGAAGACGCCGCCGATCTCTTCAGGAAACGGTTTGAAAGAGGTTCATGAATTGCGAACTACAGTCGCGGAGTTGGTATGCGCGGTGGGCTTTGGAGAGAGGGGAGGGGGCAGAATGCAGATTTTAGTTCCGCGGAGCCGCAGATGGGAGTTTGTTAGAGTGGTTCCGGACGGAGGCGATGGAAGTGGGTCTCGGAATAACGGACACGGACGAAATATTTCGGAGTGAGGAGCGAAAAGCTTTTTCCGCGAAGTCGGGAAGTTTCCTGCAACACTTGAACTTCCGTTCGCTGTGCGGCAAACATGCTGTCGTAATTAAGTACGGTCGATTTAATTCATGAGATACCACAAGGGAGCTTTAGACAAACCACACGGGTTTTACAGGATTCCTGGGAACCTTAAATATTGCAGTCATATTTGTTTGGGAACACTCGCCAATCTATTTTATTAGTCCCCAAAAGTATCTGACACACCTGAAACTACAAGAAGACGTATGCAAGCCTTCCCATGAAGGCCGCTGCTCAAAAACTTGTTGCAGAAACCACCACGCTGGTTGTCTACGATATGCGAACCATCGTGTATGAAGACTCACGATGTCACCACCCACAAGAAGGCAGTTTCGCGGCCGCGTCTTTGTCGATCGGCTCCTCGCATATGTTGCAGACGCCGTTGCTTCTCATCGTCCGCCTTCGTTGCGATATCGTCGACGCTCGGTGGCTGCACGACGCCGTTTCCTCTCGATCAGCGACTCCTCTGTGGATGGAGGTCGCGTACGAGGCACCATTTCATCTCGCACACCGAGTGCCTCAAGATCGGGTTTTATAAACGCTTTACGACGCAGGCAGACGTTCAGCAGCGGCAGCCGAGCAGTTGTCGTAGCGAGCTACACCGACGCTTGCATTGTTACAGATCTGCAACCCTTTCATACTGCCAAAAGATAACGTCACCCACGTCACCCAAGGACCATCGGCCAGGACCTTATTCTTGACGATTGGCTGCATCCGAGAGACGTCATCCTTGGGTCACCTGCGGCACTCCAGGCGTGCTACAAAAGCAAGCGGACAGGGAGGACGGCCCTTACGGCCGTTCAGCAGTGGCAGCAGAGCAGTTGTTGTAACAAGCTAAACCGACGCTTTCATCGTTACAGCTTACAGGCTGGTGTGATTTTTTTGTAAAACCATTTTTAAGGTTTGTAGCTGCTGCCACTGCTGAGACGTTTTTTTTTTTTTGCGTCTGTGTGTCATGGAGGACGAGGGCCTTTGTTTAGCATGTCACAAATCTTTACCAACGAATGGTGTTTTTGCGACATGTTTCGAATGTGGTCACGGTTGCCATTTTGGGAATTGTGCTGATACGAATTAAAAGGCTCATAAAGCAAAAAAATTGGAAGTGTTCAACATGCCTGAAACTAAACGTCCGAAGCATCCAAAACCTCCAATAAGGCAAGAAAGATCAGAAACCTGATCTCACAGACTGTTAACCGAAATCAACCGGGAACTCACAAGCCTGGCGACAATTACAGGAAAGGCTGACACACTAATGAGCATGAAAGAAGCCATTACAAATATTGAAAAATCTGTTCAGCCCTTATGTGACCAGCGTGATGAAGTCCTTAAGCATATTAAAGAACAGGACAAAAAAGTGGCTGTGACAATTTTCAAAAAAAAAAAACAGACATGAAGAATTAGAGAAAAACAGTGGTGACCCTGACGTCCAACAACTGAGACTACGCGTAAACAGCCTAGAAAAATACAGTCGTCGTCAGAATCTTTAAAGGCAATGCTTACCGCGGAAAGCACAAGAAAACTTTCAACGAACTAGAAGTGAGCTCGTGGTCGAGGAACTTCCTGAACTCGCTGAAAGTGATTTCGAGGGCCTGTACCGCTTGCCAGCTCGTCCTGATAAGATGCTTTTCGTGCTAATACGTTTGAACTTATGAGCAACACAGGAAAGGGGATAAAAAACTCAAGCTTGAGGGAAAGTCAGTGCAGCATACGTTTGCTTGACAATTTAACAGCGGCGAATAAGAAACTGCTGTGGTTAACAAAGGCAAAACCCAAAAAACGCTATCAGTTCATATGGAAAAAAAGAAGGAAATGCATAGAGTAATATAGTAAAACGTAAAGAGTGGCCACTCCCATAGACCCCAGCGGCCCACTCGACTACTAGCGCTCCTAGCGGCCGCCGTGAAATTTTTCTCGACTTCCTGTTTGGATGCTTTCGGTTTCGTTTTTCAACATGGATAGAGTCACAGAATACTAGTAGTTAAAAGAATGGATAACTAATATTAGTGCTTCCAACTGTATTGTGTGGTAGCTTGCGCCACCTAGGCTGTCGTGACTAACTACAATTTTTAGAACGAGCGGGTTGGTAAGAGATAATTAAACTTGAGGAAGAAAACGAGAAGGACGGACACCTCACAAACTTCCAACTATGGTCGTATGGTTGTCCGTCCTTCTCGTTTTCTTCCTCAAGTTTAATTACAATTTTAAATTTGGTTACGGTTGCTAATTGAGAATTTACTTGAGCGTTTGAGCTGTGTATTCAACAACTCAAAAGCACGCTTAAATTAATTTACAATTTCAGGACGACAGGTAACGAGGTAACCATGTACAATCCCAATATGAAATATAAAACTATGTCACGGAACAGGAAAAAAAGGACAACCAACAGAAGGCAGCAATTATCAAATATTAAAATTTTTATTTCGGCCACGAAGATAACCATAAAAAATAGTTATTTACACAAAAAACAGAAACAAAAGACCGTGAAAATTATTTTTGCACTTAATTGTTTCAGGACGTGTTACAAAGAATATTTTTCAGAAAAACCTCATCAGCCTTTTTGTACAGGTTTGAGGAGTAAACATCTAAAAGTTCAAAACTGACACCAAAGCCGGGTGACCAAATACGAAGATCCATACCAATAAAGAAACATTAAACACGAACACACTAGAAAAAACACACACATCAAGTGGTTCTGCAGTCGCTAGTAAAGACTGGTCGACTGCTGGCCTGCAACCTGGTCATTACAAATTATACCTGGAAATGCTCGGCGTGCAGTCGTGCACCGTTCTGTTAAGTACCGTATTTTCCGGACTATAGTCCACACACAGGGTAGTGGTATAGTCTTCAGAGTTTACACAAATTTGTTTGTGTGCCCACACAAACAAATTCTCCTAAGTAGCTCGCCGTGTAAATTGCCTGCCTTGTTAGCGCACAAAAACTTCTCGCATCAATTATTAAGGCACAAAAAGACTCTTAGCATAACAAATCATTATTTAACAATCTGTTATCCACAAATTCCGTCGCATCTATCATAAGGAACAATGTTGCAAAAACAAATCCTTGTATATTCCACACCTGCAGATTGTCCCCACAACATAAAATTGCAATTCAAAACATGACTAGCCCGCGGCTCTTGTCCAAACAATATGACTCTTCTTGCCTATGTACAAGCTGCACATCAAACTAAAGCAGCAATCGTGAACAAGACCAGGGTCCTCGTTCGTCCAGGGTCCAGTGAAGTGGTCGCTGCACACGTAGTAGCACGCATATAGGCGCGCCGCCGGTTTGTCCATGAGGTCATGTCTCTTGCCGTACTCGACCCACGCCTTAGACCTGTGACATGTAGTACAGGTATATACATGCCTGAAGATGACTTGGACATTAAATGCCAGAGGCGGTTAATACATAGGCCATCGCTGTTTAACAGGAATGCCTCTGTCCCTTCATCACAGATATATAATTTTATTTGTTGCTTCGAAGTTATAGGATGTCACAAAAAGAACAGCAGAAATTTTCAATGACAACTATTTTTGTTCATGATATATTCAGTGAAGTGTTACGTCTGTGCTGATGTGAAGGCAAACACACAGTAGTGTCCTATACATTATTTTCTCATAAGTACAGGCTATGTGCGAGATTACGAAGTACAGTTTTAAGAAAAATGAAATACATAACAATTCTATGGCTGGTAAGCGACTGTGTTACTTAACCACCTTAATGTAGTTTGAGCAAAACTTGGTACTGTGAGTACTCCAGAGATTTGGTCCTTCGTCTCGCCTGCACTGTTTTTAATCATCACTATGCAAAAGAACTCGCCCAAGTTTTTCCCTTACTACAGCTTTGAAACAAGTTTTGAAGAAAGAAACTTTCCGTTCTTTCGCTTTGACAGCTGAACAGTCATCCAGTAAGTTTTTAGAACAAAGACAGATGGAAACCATGGCTACCTGCTGTCCCGTGGAACCCGGAAAAACTTTGTTCCCGGTTTCTTGCACGTTCTTCCGTTGTTACCGCACCACGATACGCAGCAGTAGCTATCGTAGCTGGGCATTTTGACGGCGTGCTCTGCAGAAGAAAATTTACAGAATTGGCGCCGTGAGATTCCGATACGCCTGCGAAAAGGGAGCTGGTCATGACACAATAAACTGTACTAATATACAAAACACAAGGTCAAGTTCATACTGTATAAATCACGAGGTAACCACGGTGCACGAACAGCGCCCTTAAATAAAAAGATGAATTATATGTTAGTATACACCAACTCGGACGACGTGAAACCAATGCTTCGGCGCCTCATGACACTATGGTTCACTATGGTACTCCAGCATACTCCAGCGTGCAGGGTGCACCGAATTACGCAGAAGATCGGATGCCTTGCTCATCTGTGATTTCATTTCTCTGAGCTGGCTGTTCTCGACCAGATCAAATTAAAAGCACGGTGCTGCGGCATGTACTTTCAACATTATTAAGACAAAACCTCACGCAAAGAACGAAAAACCCGTGCGAGTAGGATGAAACCACACCACATTGAGCGAAGCGTCTCAGGACACCTCTCCTTGGCGTCACCGACTCTCGGCCCCCGCAGAAACTGTGTGCACAGCTCCAATTCACTGTAAGTGCCAGGAAAGAAACAACTATGAGAGAGAGAGCACGACGCTTTAAATGAGCATGTAATGCACGCGCGTTTGAGAAGTGAAAGCTGGAATCAGCGTCGCTGAAGACAACGCGCACGTGTTTGCAGCGTCAGACGCTTCTGCCCTGCTGCATTTCACGCTATGAAACCTGATGGAACAGAGAAAACCGGCGAGCCCGAAAGTCGCTGACGCCCAACAGACCCGTGAAACACTCCTCATGAGGTTGCGTAATAGTGTTTTGAAATGGCTCACCTTTTCCACGAAGTGAACACCGAGAAATCCACGTGACGACAGGAACAGCAGGCAGACCGCCCGAGCCGCCGAGCCCAACACCCAGGCTGCTGTTATGGCGGCGTTTTGCCCAAGCGGAAGTCGCAATCATTGGAATATTTTTCTCTGACCTTCGAAGCTACTAATAATTTTAAAAGCTTCTAAATTAAGATAGAACAATTTATGAACGGTGCAAATATAACAAATGTATAAATAATTAGGCACCATGGCGCCAGCTGGCGGCTGCCGTGAAACCTACTTCCTGGGCCGCGATAGGGTCCGAGTGGCCACTCTTTACGTTCTACTATATTACTCTATGGGAAATGTGTTTGTTCGTTGGAGACAGGGTGACCGAGCTATCAAGATCGCAAATAAAGACGATCTTCAGAAGATAAACTAGAAATAAAATAGGTGCGGGTATCATATATTTGTTTTCCGTTGGAAAGGAATGATAACAAAACAGAATGTTCCTATCATGACTCTGCTTCCTTCAATCACTTTCTGGGAAATACTTCCACCAATTAAAGAGAACTATCGTTTTTACACTTACATGCAAGAAGCCTGAGGAACAAACAAGATGAGCCAGATGTTTTCTTGCACCAGTTGAACGTTAAGCTTGACGTTCTTGCGTTCGCCGAAACTTGGTATACCCACAAAGGTGATGATGTTTCGTGTGATGGCTATTAGACTGAAAGTTTATATGAAAAAAACAAAGAGAGAAGTGAGGGGGGTAAGGGGAAGGAGGAGGGAGGGGGGTTGAATATTCGACACAACCTTATTTACACTGTTTTACTTGAATATTGCTTAATCTGCAGTGATTATGAGCCTCTGGTCATTAAATACGGACAGATGGTTCTAGCTGTGATTCATCGGGCACCATCTGGTTGTGTTGCAATTTTGGGCGGCTTTGTTGAGAACCTATTGGACTACACTATGTATTTGGTTCTCCAGTTAACGATAACTGGCAACTTTCAATGTTGATATACAGTCTTTTAGCTTACCGTGTATAAAACTTATGTCGATTGTACAAGGCTATGGCTTTCATAACATAATTGGTATACCTACAAGAGTTACACTGGAAACGGCTAGTGTGACCAATTTGTGTATTACGAATTGTATTCCTAATGAACTCGCAGAAGGGGTGTTAACATGGAATGTAAGCGACCAGCGGCCAACATTTTGTTTATTTAAGAGACATATAGGTCTACGTCTCTTCCATCTATAACATACCGATCTGTCAGCAAAGAAAACCCTGACTTGTTTTACTCCTCAGTGTCAAATATCAATTGGGACTATGTGTATAATGAAAGCGATCCACACATATCAAATCATTTGATATATAAAGGCACGACGTGACTATTGTGTAAATAAATTTATGAGCATCCTAGGCGACCCCAAGAAAGGGAACTTTGATTTCCAAGCCTAGGGATTCTCTTCCAACTGCACTGAAAATTGACGGCAAAAGCTACTTAGGTAAACAGCTCTCACACATCATTAATATTAATTTCCTGACATCAGGCGCATCCTCGTCTCCTTCAACCAACGCGGCTAATGTCATTTCATGTATACGTTATAACGTAAAAAGCTCAATTTTCTTTTCACTAATGGACGAGGAAACGAAATAAGTTTCTTAATTGCTTGTCTTAAAAACAGTACTACCCCAGGTGAAGACGACATCAAAGCAGAACCTATTAAATTCATTTCCAGTCTAATATTAACTCCGCTAACACACATTTTAAACACGTCATCTTTAACTGGTCGTTTTCTGATCGAATGAAAGTAGCACGCGTTTGCGTTGTACATAAGGGCGGTGCACAGATTGACCTCAATAACTACAGGCCGATCTCTGTACTTCCTATTTTTCTAAAATTTTAGAACGAATAATAAACAATCACTTGACTCTTTTTTTCTCACAAAACATGAGATAATTATTGGACAACAGTTCAAGTTTTTAAAAATAAATCGACGGATATGGCACACGTAAATATCAGAGATAAAATTATTACCAACTTTGAAGATAAAGAGATTACTATCGAAATATTCCTTGACTTCCGAAAAACCTTTGGTTCAATTAAACATCAAATATTACTAACAAAGCTGAACATGTATGATGTAAGGGGCATAGCGCACGAATTACTTAATAGTTACTAGAGTCCTCAATTACAATTCACCATTTATAACGGCGTCAAATCAGATATCCATCGAATAGCGTATAATTCCGACAAGAATCAGATTTAGGACCATTACTGTTTTGTTATTTTTATCAATGATACAGTGACTATTTCGCATCGCTCAGAAATTGAATCATTCGCCGACGACTTGAATGTTTTTTTCTCTCGTAGTAACCTGTATCTTGAAAGTACAGCTAATGATTGGTTGAATGATTTATCACTGTGGTTAGTGGTGAACCACCTTGAATTAAATATTTTAAAATTAAGCACATTGTTCTTAAAGCAAGAAATAATATGCTTAAATTCGACATTGATATAAAGTTTAACTCCTATAAATTGGAGAAGGTTGAATCATTAAAGCTCCCGTGTGTATGGCTTCATGAACCCCTGTACTGGACAACTCATGTGTCCAAGTGTCTTTAACACTCTCCAGATCAATCGGCACAATACATACACTTAGATAATTATTACCAAGATAGCTTAAGTGCTAATTATACTATGCACTTGTTCACTCTTGTGATAACTTTGAGATAACTTTCATTATCTCAAAACTGAAAGCGGTCATTTGACACCCAGTGTCCCTTAAGCGATACTCACTCCAACTTAAGACGTGTGGAATATGCTAGAGGTCAAATACGTACGAGCTATGGTGAACAAACATTATGTACAGCAAGTTTCCCAACTTCTAAACATGCACCCTCAAATTTTGGAAATGGGTGAAAAAGTAAAGTCAATAGATAGATTTAGAAAAAGAGTAAGGGATTATATTTTTGAGCATAAATAATATATTGCATAAAAAACAAAATGAAAGCCGCTAACAACTCCCTGTAACGCCGAATTAGAGCGCAGCTCTTGAGGAGGAGGAGGAGGAGGGGAAGTTGCGGAGAGGAGGTTATGCCCCTCCTCTCCTGCTCTCCTCCATTTAGGGGAAAATTTTCCGCTAAATTTAGCGGGGAAATTTACCCATCATGCACCGCGCGGTTACGGCGACGCCGACGCGCTCAAGCCGGAAACAGGCGCCTAAGAGCTGCGCTCTAAAACGTGTAAACCAACTTGTCTTTTTTTTTTGTAGCATGAGTTACACCGGCTGAGGTTGAGCAGTTTCGCGTGGCTGTCAAAGAGCCGTGCTGCGCAAGTGCGAGGAGCAGTGACGTCACACGGCGCACAGCTGGCGCGCCTGAGCAGCCGCCGCCGCGCCTCCGCCGCCACCGCGCGCGCATCGCCGGTCTGCACATTCCAGAGGAGTGACGTCATAGCCGCGGCAGACGCACTGGCGCCGCCACGTGCCCAGCTGTCCGCCTCCGTTGCGCAGTAGCCAAGTCTGACGCTGCACCGGAGCCTCTTGATAGGGCCTCTCATTTTGTGCGCATAAGCTCACACTACGTATATCCTGGCATAGCCGAGCGTAAAGCCACCGCAATTGTTTTTTGTTGCTTGCTTTGCATCTGTTGTGCCGCTCTAAAACCTGTATGGGGCACGGGACCTTGGCCAGGTGCTATTAAGTACTTTTTGTCCCTGCCGCCCCGCTTCAAAATGGCTGATAAATAAAACGAAATGAAATCCTTGACGTCACCGCGACTACAGCGTGCCACTTCGACGCCGGTTTCGGGTGACTTCGTAGCCTGGGTGGAAACGTGAAGGAGGGCCTACTACCGGCTCCGTGTACGCGCTGCACGGGATTAGTTCCTTATTTTGTTACGAGGCCACAAATAGATCGCGATAGAGGTAACTAGAATGCTTCACATTAAAAGCTCCCGAATTTCACACACACATATAGTGGTTGTTTAAAAAAAGAACACAAAAACAAACTATGATATGCATCTGAAAGAACATACAAAAAGTTTACTTTTATTGCATAAACATTATTATTGTTGTTGTTTTGAAGAGCCCTATAGCTAACAACAAACAAGTACAAAGTCACTTTTAGGGAATTGTTTTTTTAAAAGGATCCTCAAGACTGTTGTTGCTGGGAAGCACACCGCTGCGCATACGCAGTCTTCTAAAAGACACCTCCTTGGCGAGTGTAACATCATCTCATCGGCAGCCTGATCGTCTACAAAACAGTATTAATGCGAATAGCATTCTTTGGATACTTCACGCACTTTTCGTCTATGTATCTATCTATCTATCTATCTATCTATATTCTATCTGGCTATCTAACCTCTTACGCCGCGGGTCGATAAATAAATAAAAAAGACCGGCGCCGGCGGGGTTCGAACCGTTGACCCTTTGATCAGCAGGCAGACGCGCTAACCACAGAGCTATGAAGGCAGTCATTCACGCACTCTAAACACTTGTTTATATCTTTACCATCGCGCGCGTTCCATGCACGAGGGCTCATTCCGCTCTCGTGAGGCTTAGCACGGCCCCTAGCTCACCCTCTCCCGCGCTCGGGAGAGGGTGATGTAGCGGCCGTACTCAGCCTCACGAGAGCGGAATGAGCCCTCGTGCATGAACACGCGCGCCACCGGTAGCTGTGACAGCGCTGTAAAGCGCGTCCTATGGTAAAGATATAAACAACCGTTTAGAGTACCGTTGGTTGAGACTAAGCTGAGACGCCAGAAAGTCTGGTCGGTACCATTTTGAGTGTTTGTGCGTATGGCGCGTGCTTTGCTCGCCTTCCTAAGTGACACAAACGCACGTGCTGGGCTGCGGAGATCGTGCGCAGGGCTGTGAAAGTGTCAACAAATTTAGAATCGCCTCAAGAGTGGGCTGGCGTATCTAGAGTGTGCCGGCCACCTGACGAACGCGCATAACTCCGCACCGTTTGATGCTATTCGCATTAACGTAGATAATCATTCCCAAAGGATGGGTTCTGCTGATTTTAAAAGCCACGCTCACGCTTCTAATACATTGTACAAAAGACCCTCTGCAGACATGTTGCGTGACGGTCCTTGCATGGCGATCCTGTCACATTGGTCATACAAAAAAAAAAAGAACTGCCTGCAGACGTCTTCGAACCGTTAACAAGCATGTTAGCATGTTAACATAGATGTTAACAAAGCAAACATGCTTACAGGGTTGAAGCGTATGCGCAGGTCATTCTGTCATCATGCCTGCAGCAAACATCAGCGTCTCGTGTACGACGTACGAGAAGTTTTGACTGCTGCTTAAATCTCTCTACATTGATCATCTCAATTTGCTCCAACAACGTTCGTTCAAAACAAAGCGGCAGTATCCTTATAAAAAAAAGAAAAATACAGCGAGGCCGCAGCCGCAGTGCGGCCACCCGAAAAACGCAGGTGGGAACGCACATATCCCTCCAGCGATGCTCGCAAGACCGTTCATTCACATACAGCTGCGAGCGACCGATATTCGCGCCTAACAAAGCCCAGGAACGGGAACAACGGCATAATCCCCATCGGCTAAAATTATCGCGTCCCACACACACAAACAAAAAAGGGGGCAAAAGCGAAAGTAATATAACTATATAGAAATCCGGAACGAGAAAGAATAGCCCCAAGGAATCAGGCACGCGAAAATGAGCCGCAGGCCCCCAGCGTGAAGGGAGCTCGTCGCTCCCGGTCCTAATCAGGTATAGAGCGGCGAAGCGTAATCACAGTGTTCGCCAAACACACACACATGCACACGCGCACACACCAACACTCCCCGTCTCCCCAGAAACACTGATCAGATATCTCGCCGAGATAGCGTAATCCTTTCGCGTGTGCCCCGTTCCGACGACTCCCACTTCCCACGGAATTAGTATGTCCGTCCTTTTCACCCGTCTCACACAAAGCATTCACGCACACACGGACACATACATACGTATACTACGTATACGCGCCTTCAAGCACCGAACGTAGCACACACGTATACTTGCAGGGACGCCACGACTACACGCGTAATGCGCTCTCAAAAGAACACGACAGGAGCACATAAGAAGCACACGTATGAGTCTACGAACGCACACGCCTACATAACCGTGGGCACGCACGCACACTCACACACCACGCACAAACATACGCACGTACACGAGTCCGTACGCATACCGAACGAAATGTTCGTACACACGCACGAACGCCACACCTCCACGTGTAATGCGTACTCAAAAGAACAAGCCACGAACACACACACACAGACACACATACGTCTACAATGCGCACGCCCACATAACCGTGTCAACACACACATACACACACACACACGCGCGCAGAAGACAAAGCAGGAGTATGTGAGCCTTCCTCAAGAAGAAATCCCGATGTCATTGTTTCGGGCTCGCGGCTTGTCGAAGCGAAACGGGACACTCGGGGTTGATTACGTGAAATGACGAGGTGCAGGAGTTGTTTCGACGGGTGCTCCGGGGGTTGGGCGCCACGGGTCACGGCCCATGCACGCGACGTGAGGGGCCGTCGGGGCTTGAGCAAGTCCAGACTTGCCTTCCGCAGGTGGTCTGGATTTCAGCGGAAACAGTTCATCAAGGAAGATGGCGGAAAAGCATAAAGAAGCGTCTGGCAAGCTGGATAGGTATAGAGACGAGGATGACGACATTGTGTAGAAATACGATGATAGGGGTAGAGCGCATACAAGCGAACCTGAGACCTTCCAGACTGCCTCTCGTTAACTTGCGTAACTGATAATACGGACGACGTTGAAGCTGCAATGAGGACAAGCGTTGGCGTCATCGCGGTCTGTGTGCGAGTGGTCGACAGCGAAGAGGGAAAAAATAGTGGAAACGTATTTTTTTAATAAAATCTTCAAGCGACAACTGCGTTAGTACGCCATCTATATTACAAAGTGATAAAGAAGTTTATTATCTTTGTAGTTTTTTTTTCTTCTGGTAGACGTGCTCGAACGGGTTGATTGTGTGAAGGTTTAATCTGCATTGTTGATGTAGTGTTAAAGCTTTCGTATCGAGGAGAGTTAGCGCATGTGCGCTGGGCGATGGTTTGTTTGATTGTGGTTTAAACTTAGTTGTACGTTGGTGCCTGTTCATGTTGTATGTGTCTCATTTTTCGTATTTGTGGTTTTTGCTCTTTTAAATCTTTCAAGTGGACGATGCACTGTTGCACGAGACATCTGTCAAATTTGTAATGAGCTAAACTTATGTAACCACCCTTCTAAAGCTCCGAACGGAACTGGTAGTATTACTAAATAAATAAATAAACAAAATACGGCCAACAAAGTCCGGGACTCACGGAGATTATTGATGTTCTGCTACAGGGAAGGAACCCTATTTCCAAATTAAGGTTTTCCTAAAATTAGTTGTAACTTCTGAATCAGATAACGCTGTTCTGAAACTTCTGATACTTTAGCGCCTGACCTCAGTCATTACCAATACATTCGAATTCAGGGGAATGGCAGGGGAGGGGCGAAGGCCTCTCAGGGTTTGGCGAAGTGTACTTTACCTTTGCTTGAGAAAAATACGGTTCACTTTTCTCACAGGTATTTTTTTCATGTTGAAGAGTAAACAGGACGTTCGTTTTTTTTTTATAAATGACGATTCACTCTGCAGCTTTGTGCCATATTTTGCTATTTGATTCAACATATGTCGTCACACCTTTCAGCATGATCACCAATCATTCCAGGCTTTATAGTCTCCAAAATGCATACCTTAAAAATATTAAATGGTTCTAAAACTACAGAAATAGAACCGCTAAATATATGCATTTTTCACCCTAGAAAAGCGACATAGACGCCAAAGATTCACGTTGAAAAGAGAAAAGATTACGAGCCTATAGTGGCCACTCATACTTTTTCTACGCTACGCACTTTTTCTTGTTGTTGCAATATAAAAAAAAAGAAAAAAAAACCTGCAGTGCACAAGTTACACAACTCAGCAGGCGCGGCTCTGTCATCTCGGAAAGTAAGCGACGCACCTTTACACGCACATTCCTCCAGCTATTATCACCGAGAGGATGAGAGCAACAGGGCGTTCTCATTTTCATGCACGGCATCCAGCACGCGCCCTTCGCCTTCCGTCGTGCTCTGCCTCCGCTAGCACTCTCGAGGCTCGCGAGACGCTGAAGCGTCATCGAAGATAGGAAGATGGCGCCGGAGACGGGCACAACCGAAAGACCCCTCTGCCGTTCTCATCCTTTAAGTGACCATAAAGCTTTCGACCTTCGGAGAGCGCTCTAAAGTCGCCTCATCTCTGAAGGTCCACTCGACGGTCAAGACTACTAAAGACAGTGGACTCCTGAAGCAGAAGGACAACCGAAAGCTTCAGAGTCCTCGCTGACGTTACCGTCCCGTCAACGACTGCAGAGCTCCAGTCACGGCGAACAGCTTTCACCCAAACCAACAAAACCGGCGTATATACGCGCGAGCACCCAACGAACAGCAGTAGTAGAGCAGGCAAGAGCCAATCAGGAGTCTTTAGCGTCAACGGCAGAGGACCTTATGGGACAGGGAACTACTGGAACATAGAGTATGGGGACACTAAAGGTTACAAACAAAACAAGAAAATCCCGGTCTCACCGTATAGATCGGATGAGAAGCGAAAGGCAAGGCAAGGCGCGACGGGGCATTACTCAGAAAAAAAAAAAAAAAGAAGCAGCGTCGAGACAGAAGGACCTGGAGGACGAGGCACTCCGTAGTTGGCCAAGGAGGGAGTTGGGACTCCGCAAAAGGTGGCCAGATGGGAAAGTCATTGGAGCAGAAATGGCGCGTCTTGTTGCGACTCTCGTCCGCGAGTGATATTGGATGTCTTGAGGCCCGGCGACAGAGTGGCTTTCGGGGGAAGTGCTCCTTTTCACGGAGGCAGCCGTGCGTCAACGACGAGGCGTAGGTCGCCGACGCCTCGTGAGCAGAGGTGAGTGCAGCAGACAGACACTCCCGGGGAGACTGTCCCGGTCCCGAAAGACGGACTGGAAGCAAATGGACGATGGACTCCGTTGCTTCATCATTTCTTTTCTGACAGAGAGTATATAAAGAAAGACTAGAGAAAAAAGGAGAGAAAGCCGACCGATTGATGGGGTTATATGGAAACAAGGTTAACGTTTGGAAGCGTCGAGTGTTCGAAGAGGGATGGATTGATGATTGCCCTCGAACTCTTGAAGACGTGTTCGTCTTTTCTTTTTTTATATATATACATACCAGTTTGACGTAATATCGAGGATGCCGATTTACAATGTACGTTCAGAAAGAAAAAAAAAGAAAATCCAGCGGAATTTCGACATTTCAGTGTTCGGTGCAACAAACTGGATATAATTCAGGTTAGATTGCGCTTTCGGCATGTGAGGGAGTGGTTGAAGTCAATCGACTGAAACGGACAAAGTGTTCTCTTTCTACGTTCTGAGCATTTTTTTTGTTAAATATTTATTGGATAAATAAGGTACGTCCTGAAAAGTTAGTTATAGAAAGCTAACACTATCTTCTTAATATTTTGAGGCGTCATAAAATAATTTATGATTTGGTCTCTAAACAATAACTACCTGATGATACAGTTTTTGTGGATTTTCGTTGAACGTAAAATGTTCGAAGCGTGCAAAACATAAATCCCCCCCCCCTCGAAAAAAAATTTAAATGAACTATCAACACGCTTCTTTTTGAAAATATTATTGCTAAAGGAACATTCTCCTCTGTCACATTTCATTTGAATCATTCGTTCCCAGTCACAAACTTCCTTTCTGAATCCCAGTCCAATCATTCAAGGCGAAAGCAATCAGCTTTATCCTTAGTTTATCTTTGCATTTAAAAGCCCAGCTTTCTTTCACACAGCACGAGGGATTGTAAATGCAATAAGAAAAAAAAACGAAAAAAAACGTAAGGTTTATTTTTCGAAAATTGTAACAAATTAAAACAGGCTTAACATCTCGTTAACTGTTTCCGACAAAACTCGAGCAGAAAAGAAAGGAAAAAAGAAAGCAGTCAGTTAACTCAGAAATCGTGCTCTTCCAAAAACAAGTCTTGCTAAAAAAAAAAAATTAAACGATTTTTGAAAAAAAAAGGAAGAAAGTATGAGACGTTTGGCGAATTAAAGAAAACCTCCATCTTAACACCGCAAACGCGACGAGAAAATGAAGAGTACAACTTTATGTTTACTTTTAATTGTTCGAGCTTCTGTTCAAGACAATTCGAGGAGCGCGAACCAAAAATAATCCCTTAGCAAACGATCCAATCGTACCGCCGCGACGAATAGCGAATGCAATCGAACGAAACGTGCGATATGAGGCAACACTACCCTAGAGACAAGGCCCTCTTCCCCATCCCAAAAAAACGTCAGCACGAATGGATACAGCCAGCGTCGCCTAGAGATCGCGTCAGCGTCGCCGAAAGCGAGTCTAGCAGACCTCCCGATGAGCGCGACGCTGACACGCGGCAACGCCAAAACGGACGCTGTCAACAGTGGTCAAGCTTCAGCGAGCTTTCCCGCCTGGGGTTTGACCGGGAATCCATTGACGATGACGTCATTTGCAGGCCTTGATCTTCTACGTGGCGTTGGATTATGCAGAAAAGAAAGCAAAAACCAATACGCGTGCTCGATGGCTAAAACAAAGAAGAAGAAAGAAACTGCGACGTTGAAACTAAGAGCAATTGTAAGAACAAACGTTTGTCTCTCGAGCGGAACTTTGGGCGAGAGCGAATCTCGCTCGGCGCCATGTACAAAGATAAAGTGTGGACGCGCGCTTATTCTAATCACGTCATCGCTGGGTCGCGGAGGATGTTGGTCCAGCGGCCGTTAATTCGACAAGGCGAGAAGAACGGAAAGAGGGGAAAAGGAGACGCGAGTGGGATTGTGGAGGGTGAAAGAATTGAATATTCGGGGGAATTGGGGAGAGAGAAGGGAAAAGGGAAGATCTTGCTCAGCTCGTCTTGGCGTTTGCTTACCGGATAGGCAAACAGGCGAGGCGGTACCTTGCGACGAAAAGAGAAAGGAAATTGTCTCATCTCGGGGTTAGGCCTAACTCTGGAGAAAGAGACCGAGGTGGAAGAAGTATTCTGAACAAGTTTTTCAATCTTATAGCACGGCCTTTATCCTTCTAGTGAGGGATAGAACGCCCAATAGCGAGAAGGATTTGTGTAACATAACAACGTTGTCTGTTTTTGTTTTTTTTTTTCTGGGGGGGAGGGGGGGTGCGTTTTCTGCGTACGCTGTTCCTCAATTGCATAGACAAAATCTTCTTTCTTTAATTTTTGTTTTGAGAGTAAGGGGTAAGGGGGGGGAATAAAACGAGCTCCTGTTGCGAGTTACGGTGGTTGAAAACAAAGACGTTAGTCTTACTTTTCCCGAAATGTAAGGTACCTTACTGAAACTTTTATGCAAGCTTCATCATGCTGACAAAAACTGATAAGCACAGAATGTGTGACAGGCCTTACACTAATCGGCGTTCGTCTGCGGGGCCCCCTGGTGAAGGCTCTTCCTGATGCTTCTGTCCTTTCGTACGTACCCGATAAGCTCGCGTACGTCCTGCGGCCGTCTGCTTCGTGGGAGCCATGGCCACGGTGTAACAAGAGAGATGCGTCTGAACGGCACCGCCTCGCCACGGGGAAGGTGTGTCGTAGATTCGCTCCGATTTCTGACAAACGCCGCAAGATGGCGCAGCATGACAGGAGCTCGAAGAACCGTCCTTATTCGCCCACACGTTTTCAAGGCCGCGCGAAGGCGTAACGCACATCGGTGTCGGTTTTTTGTTACCGTCTACATATTTCCATGAAATTCGGCTGATAAAACACATTTTGTGTAAGAAAAAAAAAGGTACGCATTCATACAACCTATATTCCGTAATATCACATCAACAACCCATCTAAAGAAGAAAATTAAAATTAGAAAATTAAAATTAAAATTAAAACTGGAGCATCCACCCATCTAAAGAAGAAAATTAAAATTAGAAATTTTTTTTTGCCGGATTCTACAATTTTGTTTGGTTCAAGACTACTTCCTTTACCGTACACATGTATTATAATTATAAAAGACATTGGCTATGGTCGGTGCTTTGCGCCAGATATATTTAGATAAATTATGGCTAATTGTAAAGCATTAAAGACAAGCGGAAGAGAATAATGATTTTTATGTGCCATCTGATATGGAAAATATGAGACATTCATGGCCAAACACCAAATTCACCTGCGCGCTCTTCGTTCAGGAAGATGTCTATATTATGCCATATGGTTGTTTCATATGGTATTATGAGAAATAAGTCATAAGAATACATATGTTTTTTGTGTTTTTCCTTTGCAATTTCGTAACGTTACATTTTTAAGTTCAAATATCACGAAGATTACATGTGAGTCAGACAAGACTGCAAAAAACAAAATGAGACGTACGTTGTTACTCCGGAATACTGGAGCATCCACCAAATTAGTGATACCTTATTAATTTCAAAATACATATATGGAGACACCCATTAAGAACATGCTATGTTCCGTGGTTAGGTGATTTAAGAAATGTAACCCAAGCTCAATTATATAAATATGGGGAGTACATTCCACAATTTTCATAGACGGCTATGATACCCAGTTCTGTAAAAAAAAAATACTTTCTGCGTTATTGAAAAGACTAATTTCTCGGCGTTCAACTTTTATAGTTATCTCAGACTCTATGTGGTTAACTTTCTCGTGAAAAATCTCTACATATTTTTTTTTTGTTGTAAACCAAGGCGCCATAACGTTCAACACAATCTTCAGATTAATCCAGATTCCAGATCACTGTAAATCTAGTTACATTTAGCTAAATTTAAGATTTTCTGTCTCGCACTCGACCTTGTTCCAGCAAGAAAAAAAGTCTATGCTGATATTGAAAAACCAAAATGTAATTTCGAAGTGTTTTTTTTTAAGATGAAGGTTTATTTTAATTTTTTTTTCAATTCGCTTATTAGAAACACGTAATGCAGCAAGAGATCGGAATGTTACAAACAATGAGTTAAAAGCAGAATGTTCGGTCTGGAATTGCTGCCAACTTTTTAGAGAACTTGTTTTTGTTTTCAGTACCACCGTTTTCACAACTAACCACACAATAGCGTTTTTAAACTTGCCCTTTAATTGAAAAGTGTAACACATTCGAATTACCATTCCCGATCGAGGGATAGAAAACGTAATGTTGACGTCTTAAATTACTCGAGAGTTTACTCCATTCTTTCTGCACTGAGTTAAGATATGGCATGGCGACTGTCGCCTTAAAACTGCGTTTGAATTTGTATCATTGAGGAGCAGGGGAATTTGGCCTATAGTACCGCTACTTCGCTTTACTGACCGTGGTAAACTCTAAGGCGTTTCTCAAGAACCATCGCAATAAAATTGAGACATTGGTATTACTCTTAGTTGAACCTCTGTTTAAACGTGTTCTTAATTAGTTTAAGCTCTATTTTTCTTTTACTACAGAAGCTAAGAGAACCTGTTGATATCCAATGAACATCTCAAAAAATTAAAGAACAGGGAAGGGTAAGCACGAACTGCCGAAAGGCATTTTCGAACTCCTTAGACCCAACGCACGAATCGAAGCGCTGACATGTGGCAGAAAAATAGCAGGTTAGGCTCAAAAGGCTATATAAAGTATATATATCCAAGAGAGACACTAGGAAAAACCTCCATTGATGATAATATCAACAAACCATACAGGTCCTAACGTCCGCGCCAAGACCGCTCGCAAAATAAAAATAAATAAATAATAAAATTGCAAAAAAAGAAAAAAAGAGAAAACTCTAGCCAGAAGGAGCACCTTTCTTTGGTACTCATAGAAAAGCGCTGACGCAGAATTGGTCCTGCGACTTCCGCTTCCGGTGCTAGGGCTTCCGGTTCGCCGAGTGAGAGAGAAAAGCCGTCTTGTTTGAACTCCAGCTTGCAGAATCCTTTCAGGCTAGCCCGTCTTTATACTCGCACAGGTTCATTTACGGATCCGCTAGAGGTCACCACTTCTCGCCCCCTGGGTAGTTTTGGAAGAAGCCGGGGCGCTGGTGTGGCGCTTTCCTAATGCCGCAGTAACACTGCATGTTTCCATGGATGTATTGTGACAAACCTTCAACTAATGTACATAATTCTTTTTTACGCAAAACACTGTCCTATATTGTTTTTAGAAAGAGGGTAGAAACGTTAGAATTTATATGGGCTTTTTATACAATTTCTCTCCAATATCTATACATCAATTTTTATATAACGTCTACAAAAAAAAATCCCCAAAAAGCTATAGAGAGTGGATAGAAAATTGGATACATTTTCTTTAGAATATCTATACGTTAAATACACTATTTTCTATAGAAATTCTGCGGAAAGTAGATAAACATTTCTGAAAAAGATGGCGTTTTAAAATGAAGACGCTCCAAAATTCTTAGGCGTATGTAAAGGGTCAAAAATGCTACAATAAATTTCCATATTTCGTCTAACACCCACCTTTATGACGCCGTACACATAGTTTCCTCTTTCCCAACTGCTGACTACCAGAAGTCCGGGCTAAATTTAAATATTTAAATCTTGGTCTCACGGGGCGGTTAGCATTGCGACTACGTTTTTTCTGCCTCCAATGCCAATTTTATATTAATGCCCCAACCCGCTCATTCATCCTCTAATTGCCTAAATCACTTAGTTTTCGCCACGTTGCGAGACGTCAAATACACCTGGAAGCATATCATTAACCCTTAACAACCGTCTCTGAGTTCTTACTCACTTTCTCTCTCTCTCTCATTACCTAACGCATCGTTGCACTCCAGGCTAAGTTACGTCAAGCGTAAAAACGGCCAAAATGCTCGCTCAAAATTAGCATAAATTCGAACAGGGCCATACGAGCAACACGTCAATTATAGTTCCTCACTTAGTTTCCACCCTCCAACGAGCAAGCGATAGGAAACTTGTTGGAGCGAGGCGCACCCAACAGCTATACATATAAAAAAATATATATAAAAAATAGCACGCACCTGCACGAGCATATGGTCTAACTCGTTACGTTGTAGTGCGTGCCCCATGCACCAAAATCACGTCCCAACTCCCCGCTTGCCTCCCTCATTAGAATAAGGTCTCGAGCCTCTCGTGCATTTACTGAGCATGCGCGCGAACCCCCGGAAAATTGTTTCGCGTTTCTCCATTAGGGAAATTAAGAGTTAGTGCGCGACCGTTACGGCTTCCTCTATAGCTTTTCATTTTGTCCTTTTCCCTTCTTCCCGTCTCCCCTTTTCTCTCTCTCTCTCTCTCTCTTATTCAGTTGCCTCCTTCTGCTTCTTCGCTTCCTCCTCGTTCTACCCTCTCCCTTTTTCTGTTCCCCTTTCTCGCGTAATTCTTTCACTCTCTCTCTTTCTCGGGATTCCTTCTCGTCCTCATTCGAGGTTTTCCCTCGGCAATCCCGATTCTCCCCGAGCCCGCGCCAAATTAATTTCCTACGGAGCGGTACTCCCCGAACTCGAGAATACCTTTCCTTCCACAAAACTCATTCCTTAATCAATGTTCTTCCGTGGGACGCTGCACGAGGAAACGGGAGCCTCTCAGCCGCCGCGCATGGAGAGGTATTCGTTACCTCCACGACACGACCACCAACGAAACCCCGACCGAAATCGCCCTTTCTTCCCTCACTTCCCTAGAGCAACCGTCTTCTCCCTAAAATATTATGTAGATCTATACTATTCCCTGTTTCACCTGTTTCTCCTTACGAGAGAGCTCGGAGGACGATACTAGGTATTGGTGCCAATCAGATAGGGAGATGTAGTAGATTGTTCCGATAACTGCGATGACAATAATAGGGAGTTTTAGGGAACCGTTCTTGCACATCCGATGTGGTACGATTGGTTCTCCGGTGCGAACTGCGGGTGTGCGAGTCCTATGCGGTAGCGCATGCGCAGTTCGTACCTGTGGGCCTATCGTACCGTATCAAGTGTTCAAAAACGGCTCCCTAAAACTCCCTAATAGGGAGGTTTAGTAGATCTCTCCGATAACTCCGAAAGCAATACCCGATATTCCGTTGACACCCTCGCGCGTGCATCGTTTCGTTATCGAGTAATCATTGTCGGGGTTATCGGAACGCTCCAGAAAAGCTCCCTATTCTGCATGCTGAAGGGCGCCGGGGGAGTATATAGGGAATCGTTATCGGAGTTGTCGGAACGATTTGCTGAAACTCCCTAATGTCGTCTGAGTGTCACGTGACATTCGGAAGGAGAGGGCAGTCACGTGGTGCAAAGTTTACGGCGCCGGATTGGTTCTGATGGCTCGTGGCGTACGCGGCGCCTCATCGTATGGCGAGACGGGACATGCAAACGACGAACACGTAGAACGAAAATGCGAGTCCTTCGTTATTGGGGAACGAGCTCAACCGCTCGCGCGTTCACGTCTGCTTCGATGGGTGCCTCGTTATTTCGATAATCGGCGCGCCCGCAAGTCGCTTTTGTAACGGGGATACGGACTCGAACGGGAAAAAGCGTTCGTAACGAAGTGGAAGTTTCGCACCCGAGCGATGTAATGTTAGCAGTCGCGACGTTATTTGCCGCGGCGGTGGGGTGCTTGCAGCATCGCGACGATGTTGACAAACGACAACAGCTAATGTCGGGATCTTTTGATCTTATAATGATTTTGGGAAAGATTTATTTTTCTTAGATTCATTCAGCGAGTTGATGGCTTAAACCACCTGAGGCGTGCTCTAGTCGGTTGGGAAACGAGACACCTGGAAATCGAATTGTACGTGTGCAGCGTTCGTTGAAGACGGTCGTGAGTTTTCGTGTATGGGGGAGGGGGACTTTTCATCCCGTCGCTTTTCAAGCGAAATTAATTTAGATGAAATAATCTAAGCAAGCGATGGCCTGTATTTTGTTTTAAAGCTAGAAAACCTATTTATTCTGCTGCTACCAATCGGTATTTTGCTTTGTCAAAATGACTGATAATTCAACAGATTGATTTACATGTGAAGTGCGATAAGATTTAGGTAAGAAGAAATTGACATCCACAAATTAGCATCTCGATTTACGCTTACATAGTTCTACAGAGTGCGGCATGGTTGGCTCAAGCGTTGAAGAGGATTTTTCTTTCTTTTTAATTGTATATTTTTTGCAGCTAAGAAAAAGCTGTCATCAAAATTACCCCCGTAAAAGAACCTGCTCATTCGAGGCACCAACTTACGTTCTTGTTTATTTGATGTTCTTTGTGAGTAGTTGGCAAGATAGCCCCCGATATCGTGCTCGCGCTAACTCCAAAGTTATTCCGACGCATTGTAAGGAAGCCGCACCGGGGCTGCACTTCTCGGCGAAGCGCGTCCCAAGTTTCCGCGGAACGAGGTTATCAATACGTCTGGCTTCGGTTAAATCAACGGGATCCCAGACGGACGGCAGGGGAAAGGGATCGCCCGGACAGATCCTGGGCGAATCGAGAGCAACCGATCTCATTAAATACCAAAGAGGGATCCCTTGAATAGATCGTAGTCGAGTTCCACTTCCGCTAATGAATGGGGCAGAAGACGGCTTCGACCACATCGTTCCCGACTATCACGGGTTCGAGCAGGCAAGGGTTCGCCTATAGGCTGCCCTGCTGCTTTACGATAGACACCTGGAACCATAATTGACTACGTTGGATACTGTTCCGGTGAGATCTGGTCAATCTAAAGTTTCCGTGGAAACAACTGCAATGCCAAACTCATGCAGTTTATAACGATCATATTGGCATCCCGGCATCAATAAAAATACATATATGAAGGATCCACGTTTAATTTGGCAACGGAAAAATGATAAAGTGTATTACGACAAATTGCCAAGCAATTGTGCTGCCTACGCGAAACGTTGTAGAATCTCAAACGCAGACGCTCAGACGCCTGCGTTTACGGGGCTCTCCAATAGATAGTTGGACGCGTACCATGAGTGCACTTGATAGTTGTTCCTAGAATGAAGTTTCATACTACCGCCAATCGTGCTAATAAACTTGGCGATCATCCAGAGCCTCCCATACTCTCGAGCTCCTCTCCCTCAGTGCGCACAGGTCGTCGAGCTCCTCCTCACCCATCCCTCTTGTCACGCGGCCTCCCTGTTAACCAATCATGGTCTTGAACCTCACTCTTCCTCTCCCACCCGTCGACCAATCAGTTTCGTGCCTCGCGGCCACGCTCTTATCTGGGCTTCACGAAATCTACGCGCAGTGCACATATTTGGTGCGGGCAAACGCGGGCTCGTTTGTAAACAGCTTGTTTGCCTATATTAGCCTGTTGCAACGGAAGAACTGCGGGCGAAGCTCTGAGAACAATAAACAACTCGTAGCTCAATGCCAAATGCGCGATGGACATCGAGCGTAGCACTGTTCATGCGGCCTTCAGACTTGGTAAAATGGCGCGGACGGCGAGACCCTCCCTATCCATCAAGTAAAAAACTTGGGCCTTTGACCCAAATGACGTAGTGACGTCATCCGAAAATTGGTGGGGTAGATTTCTTTCTGCCGTACTCATGATTCGACAGACAAAAAACAGTCTTCTATAATCACCTGGTTGAACTACGAAAAAGAAAAAGAAAATTCCACATATATGATTTGCCTGGTAAACGTATCGAGTTTATACGAATTATATATAACATGTACTACAATGTTTTTATGTGATCTTAAACGTCTTTATATGTTTATCGGACAAATTCCACTATTTATGTTTTCCATGTAATCTTTGACAGGGTATAGGAAGCGAAGGATGTGGCGTAGAAATGTTCGCGCCTCTTGCTTTGTGATTGGTTGTACGGCGAGCTTATACCAGCTAATGCCGCAATCTGATTGGCTAGATGTTTGGTAGCCGCCGTACCTTGTGGTTCTCAAGTTGTCAAAAATAACTATAGGAGACACGACCACGAAAGACGACAGGGTCGTCTTTCGTGCTGCAAAAGTGCAACTCACTAGGCCTTTTTCTTTGTTTTATGATTGGTTCAGAGATGGTAGATAACATACAGAAATATCAGGGACAGAATGATGGCGCGCTTTTCACGCAATCCGATCGGTCCCATCAGCTCGCAGCGTCAGTCTGCATGTGGACTTGGGGTGAAACGAAGTACGTATAGTATCTTGCCTGTGAAACTGTTTCACCCTGGCAGCTGGTTTTACTGACCTATTCATGTATAGTCCTGGATGTGAATCAACCTATAATGCTGACGCCGATGCCGATGACGGCCATAACAGTCCGCCTTAAGGTACATGATCTTAGAGAAAGAACCGTCTCGTTGCTGTCATTGCGAAGATCAGCAAACTCCCAGTATTAATATTCGTTCCGCGTCTATATTGCGGCAGCACATTTTGTTCCGTCACGCCTACAAGTTCCTAAAACAAAACAACAACAAAAAAAACCTCGTGTATCAGTATGGACGAGAGGATCATACCCACATCGAGAACCATTTCGGAGCTAAAAGGTTAATGACCTCAGACGAAGATGGGCAAACCAAACAACCGAGCCCGTGCGCACGAAAAACCACGAACAAACAAACAAACGCACAAACAGCGGAAAAATCTTCTCTCCGGCGCAAACCGCTTTTACAGCCCCAGGATTAGAGGCCGTTCGAACAAACACAACGACCACTAAAAGTCGACCCTCGCTGTCTAAGTCTCCCTAAACCCTGGGAAGGAAGCCTCAGCTACAAAAGCGCTCGAACGTATGCGCAACAAATGAACGAGCCCCGTAATAAATGGAAGACTCCGATGCAAGCTTTTCCTATGAACCTCCTCTTCCCCCTTCCTCCCGCGCAAGCCGTCTTTTTCGACACGACGGCACTGGTTCCTGTCTGAACCGCGTTGGCCGAAACTGCTGCAGCGGCGCGCTCTTAGCGGAACTGCAATGGCCGTTCTACGGCGTCGTTAGTGGGAACACTTCCCGTGTTTTTAGGGGGAGGGGGGGGGGGGTTGATTTTCTTTTGCCCTAGAGGGCGCCACGAACGGTAAGTTCTTTTCTTTTTTAGGCTTTGCTTGTAATCTTTCTTTCTTTTTTTTCTCTTTTTTCCCTTGAGGAAGTTGATGTCTTTGTGGACGATTCCAGCGGCCACGAACAAAGAGAGATCGAGAGTTTGGGTAGAACAAAATATGAGAGTCATTGCATACTGGCCCGAACGTAACTATTTCTGGCGTGACATTACCTTAAACGATTTGGTTGGACCTGAGATAAACAGCGGGCGTTTGAGGGTAGGGGCAATCTTACCCCCACCCCCCAGATATTTTACGTAATGGCGGCATTTTCCCATTAGCTCTCCCTTCCCTCCTACCCCAGCCCATCGCCCCCTCATTTCTTAGATACTTCCGACGTCACTGGAGGCAAACCGTCCTGAGCTTAGCTTAAAGAGCAGCTTAGAGCAGGTGTACCCTCTATTTATTGACGTACACTGACCTAGCAAAATCTGGCCTAACGCAACTGGACCATTTGCCAACTTTCTTTTATATCTTATTCCGTTTTCAGATGCCCTAATTTATCAAGAACTTAAAGGGGCACTCAAGTGGTTTTGGGGAAGCTACTTTTTGGTGCGATGGCGTTAAGTTCTACGAAAGCGCAGCACTGAAGGAAAGCAACGCAGTTCGCATCAAAAGCAGACGCCGTACCGGCGTCTGCTTTCGATGCTTCTTTCGATGATACTTTCAATGCGTGCTGTGCTGCTTTTCCCGGTGCTGCGATTTCGTGAAACTTTCACCGGGTCCTCAAAGATCGAGCTAGCCGTTCACGCCGGGTTTCAACAATATGTTGCGTCAAACAATTTCAATCAAGAACGAAATACAACCGCATGACTAGTTTTGCCACAACGCTGTCTGCCATGGATGGATGATAGTGGCTGCACCAGCTGTACATTGGCTAGAGGTAATATAACTTTACCAAAAAGATGGCCGCCAGTGGCCGCATTCGCGGAGCGGGCAAACGTGATCCAGCAAATAGACATAGAGATCAGTGGTGTCGATCGTCAACTTATAGTTGGATTAAATCGTTGCCAAACGAACACCTTCTCCTTATCTCGCGGATCTCGCGTACGTCAAACGAATGAAACCACCTTCCCGCAGATATCGCTTTTTTTTAAAAATTTTAATTAAAAAAAAATGTATATATATATATATATATATATCATATATATATATATATATACATATATATATAAGGGTGTTTTTTTTGCTTAACAGATTTGTTTAAAAAAGCCGTGAAAGCATACGCCGCTTGTGGAGGTGAGTTATACGGGCCAGGGGGACATATTATAGGGGCTAATCGTAACGATCAGTCGGCTAATTAATTAAAATTTGTTAATTAACTTTTAATTAATGAAAATAGACGTATGGTTCCAATTAGAAATTTGCTTCAGCGTCATCAAAACCCCTAAATCAGTCATTTTCAGAAAGACTTTGAGCGCGTGAGAAGCGTAGTAGTGCACTGAAGCTACCGCTCGTGGAGCAGGTACAAAGCTAGAGGTTGCGATAAGGCGCCCGCGCGATTTTTCCGTCTCTTATCTCAGCCCCTGCCTATGTACCTGCTCCACGAGTGGTAACTTTAGCGCACTACTACGCTTCTCATGCGCTGAAAGTCTTTCTAAAAATGACTGATTTAGGGTTTTCGATGACGCTGAGCAAGTTTCTAATTGGAACCATATGCCTATTTTCATTAATTAAAAAGTTAATTAACGAATTTTACTTAATTAGCCGACTGATCGTTACGATTAGCCCCATATAATATGTCCCCCTGGCCGTAACTCACCTCCACAAGCGGCATAAGTAGCTTTCACGACTTTTTTAAACAAATCTGTTAAGCTTAAAAAAAACACCCTGTATATATATATATATATATATATATATATATATATATATATATATATATATATATGAGAGAGAGAGAGAGAGAGAGAGAGAGGCATAGAGGCATGTTGGCTTGGGGGCCGAAGGCGTAGAAGACAGATATGTAGGTGACGTAGAAACGAATCAGGAGGATTTATTCGACGTTTCGACCTGAGGCCTCAGGTCGAAACGTCGAATAAAATCCTCCTGTCTGTTTTCTACCGTCACCCTGCATATCTATATCTGTATCTATCTATCTATATCTATATATATATATATATATATATATCATACGCTATGGCGGCCATCTTTGTTCACGTTTTTGTGCGATGCTTCCGACTAATTTTTTTGGTTTATTTCACTTTATTTATGGAAGCCGTAATTTTTTTTTTCATGTTACTGCGCATATTTAGTGTTTCTATACTTTGTCGCATTTAACTTTTTTATTCTGTCTTTTGGTGTTTTTAAGTTTTCTTTTCCACTCCGCTCTAGAATGGTTCAGCGCTTCAGAGATGTATAATCAATTAAAAAGAAAACAAATTCAAATGATTTTTTTTTGCTCAGAGTTGTTCATGCCAAAGAAAAATATGGTAAGGGTGCAGGCGAGCTGGTGAATATTAACCATGTTGAATTAACCTGAGACTGAGTAGAGAAGAAACATCAAAACGTAGACGTCGTCCTGTCTATTTTCTGTCCCTTTTACGTTTTGATGTTTCTTCTCTACTCCAGTCTCAGGTTAATTCAACATGGTTGTTCATGCCAATGTGAAATCAAGTGATCCATTACGGTCGTTAGACTTTCATGCCCTTTCTCCTGTCAGCCGGAGCTTTTTAAGCTTTTATTCGTTAGCAGGAATTCAAAATGGTTATAAAAATGTACATCCAAAGAAGTGTGATGCATTTTACTTGTTTTCGTGATTATAACTTAGACATGCGTAAACTGATGTTTTTTAGAGCGCAGCTCTTAGGCGCCCGTATCTGGCTTGTGCGGCGTCGCCATCGCCGTCGCTGTCGGCGTAACCGCGCGTTGCATTATGGGGAACGTCCCATAATGCAACGCACGGGTCTCGCTCGTGTCCCGTGCGTTGCATTGTGGGATGTTTCCCATAATGACGTCACACGTGACGTCACGAAGGTCCCGCGCGTTGCATTATGCGAAACGTTCCACGATGCAACGCGCCCGTCACCCGTGACCCGCGCGTTGCATCATGGGACGTTTCTTATAATAACGTCACACGTGACGTAACGCGTGACGTCAAGGTCTCTCGTGAAGGCCACGACGAAGGTCACGACCTTCACTTTACGAGGCCTTCACGACTGACATCACAATGGTCACGAGTGACATCACGAGGGGGAGGCAGGGGAGGGGAGGAGAGTGAGAGGGGGAGGAAGAGGTGGAGGAGAGGGAGAGGAGGGAGAAGGAGAAGGATGGAGGAGGGGAGGAGGAGGAGGATACGAGGATGAGAGGGTACGGAGAAGCAGGAGGGGCATACCCTCTTCTCCGTACCCTCCTCCCCTCTTCAAGAGCTGCGCTCTACTTCGGCATTACAGGAAGTTGTAAACGTCTTACTTTTTTTGTTTGTTATCTAATGGATGTTTTGTATATGTTCTAGTTTTGTTTCTCTAGGGTTTTTGGTTTGAGTTTTAATACTGGCTTTTTGTTTCATGTCAGTCTAGTTGTGCAACCACTCAGAAGGCCTATGTGGTTGTTTGTTGGCACGAGCAAAATAAAAATTAATGTGCGTGCTCTATTTATGTAGCCAAGGCGTAAACAACAACATCCTCCTGGACAAACTTCCTAGGGTTGGCTTTAGGCAAGCGTTTCATGCATTGCTCATGCTTTTTTTTCTTTTTTTTTTCTGAGCTGTCCGCAGGTGTGTCATTAAACAATGTCTAAAGCTCTCAAGTCTACGTTACGTCTCGGGCTCCGTAGGGCTCTATTCTGTATCCTTTAGAATTTAATGTTTACGTAAATTATATCTCTGCGGTGAAGACCACATCCACAATTCCTCAATATATAGACGAGACCGCTTTGTTTTCTCGGCATCTTGTCCACCAGTGTACGATGGAAATTTTTCGGACAGCTGTAACTAAAATAATTTACTGGTTTTTAGTTAACAGGCTTCGGGTTAATGCTTTAAAGACAAAGCTTATATGCTTTCGTAGTCCACTGAAAAATGCTTCGGGTTAATATTTTAAAGATAAAGCTGATATGCTTTCGTAGTCCACTGAAAAATGTAAGATTGACATATCCATTATTCCCTCAGAAATCCAGTTGTCCATGTTCTAATCGTAGTCTTGTCGAATATGTGAACTCCGTAAAGTTCTTAAGTCTTTGCTTAGATTGTAATCTTTCATAAAACACTCACGTGTCTCACTCATATCAACGGTTGAGAAGCGTCCCTCGTCGGATGTGCCGCATCGAATAATTTTAGAGCGTAGCTCTTAGGCGCCCATTTCCGGGTTGAGCGGCGTCGCCGTCGGCGTAACCACGTGCGATGCATTATGGGACGCCCTGCTAACCTTAACGGAAAATGCTTCCCAGCAAAGAAATTTTCCCGCTAAATTTAGCGCGGAAACTTATCCAGCTAAATCTAGCAAGGAAACGTTTGCTGAATTCCCCGCTAAATGGGAGGCGAGGAGAGAGGGAAGAGTACGGAGGGGAAGGGCATCCACCCTCCTCCTCCTCCTCAAGAGTTGCGCTCTAATTTTGCATTTACACAAAATTGTAAACGTCTTTTCATTTTTTTTTTTTACTATTGTCAATTCGAAGAAGCATTTTGCACGTTTTAGCTTGCAGTATACAAGGGTATGGAATAACTGTATTTTTAATTGTCTTTTTTTGGTGGGCAATTAAGAATTGATCGAACTTAAAAAAGGTATCTTGAGAAGCGTCGCTTTTAACATTGAGTTTTCATTCAGCGCCAACTTATTTGCCTCGCGTGAGTTGACGTCGTTTCACTCGCTCCTGGTTCAAACTGTCATCTCTGGAGACATTTCTGTGTAAGTGACTTCAAAATTGTTTCGAGTCCATCTCGTGCGCTCAGATCTGCCTCAGGTTTTCTTGTTCCAAGAGTGAGAACTCACTATGGAGAATTAGTTTGCGCAAAGATTGTGCCTAAAATTTTCAATGACCTTAAAGATTTGCTGATCTCTATTACCTCAAACAAAACGTAAAAAAAAGGCTGAAAAGCATGTTCTTTGACGCGCAAAGACAATGATAGCTACTTCATTTTTTTTTTTTTTAACCACGCATGGTATTTTTCAATTGTTGTCTTATCCTTTTTAGATATGTTCTGAGCGGTCATTGAAAACCAACTGAATAGAAATATCTTGAATTTGACCACGAACGGATACGTATTTAGTTTTTTTTAATGAAAATTGATTGAGTACGCGCTTGTAGTGTACGTATGCAGTTGCGTATTTAGGCTTTTTATTCTAAAAAGTGATTGGGTATATGTGTGCTAGTGTGCACATTCCTCCTGTGAGGACTCAAACTTGCCCCTGACAGTTCGCTCCTGAGTACGAAGTGTCTACGGTGTGTGTGTGTGTGTGTACGTGTGTGAGTTTGCGTGTGTATCTGCGTGTCTGTTTGTGTGTGCGTGCGTGCGTGTATGTGCGTTTATTCTTGACGTGTTGTACATGTATGTACATGTACATTTTTTCTTCCGATGGGGGAAGTGTGACCAAGTTTGCTGTAATGCTTCTGCCTCATCTGTTTGTGATGTCTGTGCGTGTGTGTCTGTGTACGTGTGCACGGGATCATGTGCGAATATTTTTAATCGACTTCTTAATATTGCTGGGTCTGATCACACAAGCCCTGAAAGTTTTCACCAGACGCGAAACTGGAATCTGACTGCAGCACTATCAACTAAATAAATTTTATTATTATTAATATTATTATTTTTATTATTATTATTATTATTATCTGGCGTAGCCCTTCTAGTAATATGATTTTCTACACGCTCAGGAAGCAAATAAAATATATGAAATTAAAAATGGGAAATGCGGTGATGAAGAATCCATATGTTTCAATCAAAGCTGTGACTTGCTAAACGAGAAAACAAAAAAAAACTTATTTTTTTGCCGCTAAAGTTAGAGACCAGTATAACCCAATCAAGAAGAAAAAATTAGCTATACATTTTAATTAAAAGATAAAACGTGAAAAATAAACATAAAAATATAAATAATAAAGTCATCACGGGACGCGCGCCCCACCCTCGGCTGGTAAAAAGCTCGCAACATATTGAGAAATTTACAGCGGGGAGAAATTTAAAATCTAGATAGAGAGTAAATAGAAATTACGGCACGCGGGAATGCGTAAGGATACTTTTATCCATCCAAGCTTCGAAGTCTGTTGTCGAGTTATGACTTAGGCAAAAGCACCCAACCTTCAGTACAAACATGTATCAGAGCTCAAGCCCTTTAGTGCAACGAGCGCTCAAAACACGTCCTGAAGGGACAAAACAAAACAAAAACACGTGAGCAAAAAAAAGAACAAAAAAATGATTGTAACACATTAGATAAAAGGACGTAAGGCACTCATATAGTTTCGTCATCCAGCTTTTTACGACACTGGGAGAGAGCAGACGACAATGACTTATTTGCCTCATCTATTTGCTCCCAGATATCCAGCGTCACTTGTTCCTTGGCACTTTCTCCGTTTTCTTTCTCCGCTTGGAAAACTTCCCTTTCCCTCAACACAATGTTGTTTATTTATCGCTTTGGGTTTCCGCAGCGTTGGCGCCTTCCTTCAAACTTGCTTTTGTACGTCGTGGCGACGGCGCAGGCGACACCACCATCTGAATAGCTCTTTTAACCTCCCAGAGGCGTTATTTCTACACTTTCCTTCTCCTTCCTACTTCATTTTGTCCATTTTTACACACTTCCACCCTCCATTTTTTCTCATGCTTCATCGCGAGCCTCAGTTTCGCAAAAGGTAAACGCGTTGTGCGGAAAAAAAAAAGAAAAAAAAGAACTCCCCGACCTTTTCTTTTTCCTTCGTCATAGTCTAGCGACCCATCGCCATCGCCATCTTAGACTAACCCAGTCTCCGGATTGGACGAAACGGCGGGGAAGGGAGGGGAGAGAGGTACTACACGTGACCCAAGTCGCTGCGGGAAAAGGGAAAGGGGGAAAAACGGATGCAGGAACAAAAACAACTTCCGGTGGAGGCGCTGCGAGCTCCGTGGAAATAAGCCTTAACGGCTGAGCCATTACATCCATCTTTGTTTATAAAAGAAGGGAGAACCGTGGCGGCGCGAGCTTCATGCACAGCGAATAGCAGACGGCGAGAGGAACCCAACAAAACAAACAAAACGAAAAAAAAAAGAATTCGTTGCTCTGAGCCTTTGAATGCGCGTAAAGAGGCTAGTGGGGTAGGAGAGGACTTTTCCCGAATTGGTTTGCTTCACCATTCTTTTAGGCTTGGCTCGGATTCTCTCTTCGTCGTTTTACGATAGCCGAGGATCGGCTACGGCCGGAATAATTTGCGTGCAGCTGGAAACAAATCCAGCTTTAAGCGCATTGGTGTTCGCCCTCAGGAAGAACGAAAAAAACAACAAGAACTGTGACACAGGAAAAAAAAACACGATAGTTTGAGAGAGGTGGAATCGGTGATCCGGTCAATCTCATTAAAGATGCAGGAAGCAAATGCGATCCTTTTTGCCGCAGGATCATTCGTATATCGTCCCCGCGTTTGGGATTCTATTCCAACCGTTCTGTTCCGCGCGCGGGGACGGCAGCAGCAGAGACAAAAATGGACGTCGTTAATGTAGTTCGCCATTAAAATGATCGTGAGAAGCGCGGGCTTAATCTTTTTTCCCCTCCTTCCGCGGATCCTTGAGGAGCTGCGCGTACCCACGATCCTATCAAAACAAATGGCTCGGAATCTCGGCAAACTGGGTGCGCCATCCAGAATCCTAGCAAAGGAGTCCCGCTGTTTTCTTTCTGATGACGTCAATAGAAAGAGAATACGTTGGAAAAACAAAAATATGGTGATTTTATTTAGTCAGGTTAGACCATGGTCTAGTTAAATGGTCCCCTATGTCGCGTAACCACTTCTGGCTGCCCAATAAATTATTGCCGCATTGTAAATTCAATTCCCTCCTAACGCCTTAGCTTTTCTCCAAGTCAGCCAATGAAGTATACACAATAATGTAGAAATCAATCCCTGAATTCCCATCTCAGAGGCACCCTCTCTGGTGGAAGAAATAATGAAAAACAAGTGTCCAGGGTTCTATCTTCCGGAAATGCAAAGTTCAGATCGCTTCAGGCGGTAGTGCTTTCGTTTTTTCCATGACCATGTTATGGGTTTCCACTTGTGAAATGTGTTGAAGTTCGCTCATCCGGCAACTTTTTTTAATAGTATTTTAGGAGTTTTGATAGTCGACGCATGCACGCACGTATTTGCTATCTTTTTTTTTTCTAATGGTAATCCAACTTTTTTTATTCCTCGCAGTTAACGAATTTACGTTCAAGCCTCTTGTTTTGTGCTTGTTTTTTTTTCAAGTGTCCAATTACAAACTTTAAATTGCACACTGGCACGCATCTTCTAGAACTGGAACACAACTTTTTTCCGTCCAATAAATTTGGCAAGATATCTATTTTATTTTCCTGAATATGCGCGACATATTGTTTACTTTGAACAATCAAGTGAACGCAAATAAACATACCCGCGAAAGTAATAAATATACATTAAAAAACTACCCTTCTAGATAAAACAAAAAGCATCATAGCAGTAGCGAAAGTGTAAAAATTAATGAAAAAAGATTGCAGCTTTATTTTGAGCTATCGATCAAACCCTACGTTATATGCAAAATAACGTTTTATGAGGAACGCAACCGACGCATAGAGCAGTTTTAGCCTTCCTGACAAGCACGCAACGCCGTGTAAGTGCGGTCAGTATTGCCACGTCCTTTCTGTGTATCGTTTCTTTCTTTTCTTCTTGATGTTTTTCAAAACTTTCGCAGCTGGCGGAGTCATCTCGGAGCGTCTCGGAGTCCTCTCTCCTGCATCTCCTGACTTTCTGTTTTACATCTTTTTTTATTCTTTTTTTCACAGTTGTGTAATATAGGCTATCGGAGCTCGAGGCACAGGCGTTTTCCAGACGGCCAATTAGAACAACACTCTTCGACATTGGCACGCTTAACTCACTTTTTTTCTTAGGTTAGCCAGAACTAGTTTTGGAAAGAACGCGATTCTGTATTAATAAAATAGTTTTTAAACGGGTCGTTTCGAGCAGATTGTGCGTTGCAATGTGGATGTTTACCAACTCACAAATTGCACCTCTACATTCCACTACCTATTTTTTATATATTTATTTCGCTCTCTCTCACGCATGCACGAACACACGCACAAACGCACGCACACACCGCCATGATTTGACACGAATTCCTAAAAAACGTAGATGTACAGAGCGCAACACATCTCAGACAAGCAAGCGATCGCTGTCTGCTTTGTTTTTGTTTATTTTTTACAAACGAAAAAAAACAATCATCGAAACCGCCACTACGGTGGAATGTGCCTAGCAGAGAGAACCATTTAGTCGGCATATTTCGGTGTTCATTACTACTTCGTACAACAACCAAAGAAAGAAAAAAAACACTGATGCAGTGTTTGCGCAAATTGCTTCGCTGAGAATACGTACTGAAGCAAAGCATCGCCGCACCCGCATAATTTTCAAAGCCGAAGCAACAGGCTTCCGAAAAGATGGTTCTGCAGCGCATGTTTTCTTCGCTCAATGTACCAACCAGGCGATACTATATCCCGCTATAGCGCTCTGTTCGGGACACGCTGCTTCCCTCTCTTCCCTCTCTCCTCCCTCCTTCCCTCCTCCATCCTCCTCCCCCCCCCCCCCCCGTGTAGCGAGCAACAGCTGTCTAAACAAAGTTCACAACTTGCGAATTCCCCGCACCGTCCGGATCAGCACTTGTTTCTTCACAAGCCCCGGCAAACGCGAGAAATACACATTGCTTCCCCCCTCCCCCCGTCTTCCTCTTCCCCCCCCCCCCCCGAAACTAATATAAATAAACAAAACCGCAACGGTACGAAAGACGGCCCAATCAAAGAGAATCTAAAACAAAGATGGAGGGCAGATGAGCGAACGAGAGAAGGAAAAACGGGAATGGTGCCGGCCTTCTCCCCTGGAAACGTAATTACAACGTGATCCCCCAAAAGGGGAACGCATTCAACGTCGCAACAAAACATGATCTGCCTCGCGCCTTCGATCATTCCCGAGGCGAAATGAGTTATTTGAACGAGATGGAGGAGATTGAAATCCAGGGATATAAGAAGGTAAAACTGTAAATATCTAAGGCGGTTCACGAAACAACAATCGGGAAAGATGACGCCCAATATATATCTGGCAGAAGTGATAATTTAATTCGGGCGCTCTGTGGTTACTGACAGTAATCTACCACGCAAATTAAGTTTATTTTCTTTTCTTTTTTTACTTAGTACTGTCTAGACGGTTTTGACTGTTTACTGAGTACGTCTAGACGGTTTAAATCCGGACAATCTAAGCTGAGGTATAAATACGATGAGGCCCAAAATATTTGAACGCATCGAGTTACCCCGTTGCCGACATAAGCACGAAGTGTGTAAACATTGATTCTGAACTCTTTGAAAACGTCACGAGGGTGGAGGCTTTGAGCAGAACATGCACGCATTTCACGAAAGTTTCGTCTGCTTCTAAATTAATCGAGTGATTGTACGTTTATTTGTGTGTTTACCTCCAAACAAAAACCAACATTATACGAATATTAGCGACATTGCGTAATCATACTTAATCGTGCAACGTGTATGACTTCCTAAACACTCAACCCTCTTAACGAGGGTTGAGTATTAACTCCATTAGAAATAAGATTTATGTTTATATTCAAAGAACATAAATAAAAAAGAGTTCGCAAACTAATATCGTTTTCATGAATTGTCACCAAACATGTTTGACACTTCACACATACACTTTTCCAGCAAAATCCTAAGCGAACGACGGTCTATGCACACATACACGTAGTTCTTCAGAGCTTTGATTATTTCTTCCGTGATACTAGAATCAAACTAGCCAACGAACCATCTGGAATGTTCGATATCTAATGAAACAAACAAAAAAAGAAAAGCCAAGCACTCCAGAGACATTTCTACGCCAGCAGTCGGCCTCCAACCCAATAATGTCGGTCGCCACGAGTTGCACACGTGTGAGACGTTTGGGAACTTCCACAAGCCAATCCGAGGGACAGCGGCAAAAGTCGATCAAAGCCGGGTCAAGCCAGGTCAAGCTCGGAACCACTTCCTCTCTTCCGACCAATCACAGCGCTCCTAGAGGAGTTGCTTTCAGCCATCGACAATAAAAACATCGGCAATGGAACGCGGAGACATATACCACGTCCCAGATACCCCGCATTCCCTAGTCCGTACGAAAAGACGCACAATAACAAAGCAGTGGAACAAACGCACGACATGAACCAGGCCGACGAAAGGAAACACGACACAAACGAACACAACGGCCAACAGCTCCGGCCAAACTTGCCGAGGGGAGGCAGAAAGGATGAGGCTAGGAAAAAAGACAAATACGATAACGACGTCAAAGGACTGAATATGAGGACGAACAAAAAGAGTGTGTTAGGGAAGAAATACAATATAGGGAGATATGACGCCCAAAATAGGGAAACGAGGGCGGAAAAGATGAAAGGCCAGAAAAGAATTCAACTAGAAAGGAATCAGAAACGAAAACTAAACACAGAGACCCATGAAGGCATAAAGGTAAACAGATAAACATAAAGGAAGTAAAAGGGAATAAGGGATGTAAATAAGAAAAGAAAAAGGATGAGCGGTGTAGAATGCCCTAGGATTGCGATCATCCACGAAAAGGCATTTCAAGCGACTGGTGAGTGTTGACAGTCAACGCCAAAGCTGGTGGTAGCTCTTGGTCGCCATACAGGACGAAACAAATGCACCAAAGAGTCAAATGAAATTAAAAAAATAACTACAAAATAGAGATCCTGCGAAAGATACCCAAAAGATACGACAAGCCCGAATGAAACGGTTAAGGACGACATATTGTTGTTTTGGCAGCAAGCACCAAAACAAAATAGCACAGTCTAAAAAGAAAATATCATGTCATCTTAGACTTACAATAATACAACACACGTTAGGGTTAGACAGTAGTGAACTTCCGTTTCTCAAGAAACAAGGAAGTCAATCTATGAGGTAAGTCATCAAAAAATTTAAAAGTAGATTCTTGATGGATGTTAGATGGCCGCCATGACGGATCGACCACAAACAAATCCAGTAGCAGCCAATATAAAATCGAAAGCAACAGAACTTAGGAAATGTATCGTATAAACAGGAAGGAATGTTTGACAACCAGGCAGTCTGTACCCTCCAGGCAGCGAAAATACTCACATGGGCAAAATGAGAAGGGCAGAAAGAGTGTTGGCTCAAATATAGGCCAATGGAAGACGATAAGAGTTTAGCCGAAGTCGGGGCACTTGCACAATTCAACATCTATCGCCTCGAAAATTAAGGTGTCTGTAAACGTATTTGAACAAAATACATCTCAACCCAAGCAACGTAGTCGTAGGTTACAATATATATATATATATATATATATATATATATATATAGAGAGAGATATATATATATATATATATCTTGTTGTGCACCACTCAAGAATGCTAAAAGTATAAATTATATGGTATTGGGTTGAAATGTCAAACACATTACGCAAACGAACCGATCCAAGTCTGACGCGCAAGTCTGCTCGTACAACGACGTCAATGACTCAGAGCTCTTTTTGCCGTGGCTATAATTCCGCGGATAAAAGAAGACTATTAGATGCGGAGCATCTCTTGCTCGGGTCTATGTCCCACAGCCTTGTAGTCCGCACTCACACTACGCACGCGAGAGTCTCCTCCTTCCCTCTCTCCAACAGCTGCGCGTTGCTCTCTCCGCTCTCTCTCTACCAGCTGCGTGCACTGCGCGTGCGTTCGCTTCTACTCACACCTCGCGCGCACGCGCAACTCTCCTCCTCTAGTCTCCTCTCCTTCAAGTGTGAAAAAAAAAACGGCGAGCGGCGAGCGTTCAAGTTCTCTGCCGCGAGCCGCGACGAAGGCTCGCGTAGGGGTAACGCTAGGGGCAGTCGGTGGCGCCATCTCTCGACGTCAGCACGCAACTGACTCTTTCCTCGGAACCAACACGATGCTCTGCATCACCCCATGGTTCCCCCGGGAAGATGGTGTTTTGTGTTCGTGGGAGTGTGTGTGTATGTGCGCCCGCACATGTGCGTGTGTTTGCATGTGTTTGTATGGGCGTGTTTGAGCGTCTCTCTGTCTGAGCGCGAATGGTTGGGCGTGTATGCACTTCCGTGTGCTTGCGCGTGTTTATGTGTGTGTTGTGTCTGTGTGTCTGTGTTCTTTGCATGCGTGTGCATCTCTTGGTCTCCATATTTAAAAAAAAGAAATATGTTCATTACGCCACCAAAACACACCACCGTTAAAAAATGGGCAACCCCATTCCACCCCAACTCCATTCCGGGAAATTTGAGTTTCTTAAAATTCCATTCCTTTCAGCACCTAGGAACGAAGACACCAGGCCGATTCCTGTACTCCAGGAATGGCTGAACTCTACAATTACATTCCTCGAATTCCTAAACGTGAAAAAAATTGCTCTCAAGAGCTACATTGTGTTTCCAAAAACAAAAAACAGCATTAAAAAATCCTGAGCCATTCACATCTGTGAAGGTGGATGACCAGCGAAGCTGTTTTGCACACGACACAGAACCGCCCCGAGGAGCCGGAGGAAACTAGACACGCGCGACGGGACCGCCACCCCGGGAGAGCGGAAGGAAAGGAAACTAGGCACGCAAGCGCTTGGAACGACGACTAAGAGAGGGCGGTGCGAGCGTAGACATGGCCGTCGCGGGTCGCAGAGCGGCAAATATTTGAGAAACCTTTATTATCTACCTGGTCTTGAAAATGGTGCTTACTGATAACTGATCTACTGAATAGACCTATTGATAAATTACCCAAGCATCAAGGAGAATGCAGGGAATGGTGTTCCACGCGCCGCACGTGCCGGCGTCTGCAGCAGTAACTGTTCTAAACCAAGAGCCTAAATAAAATGGCATCTTGCACGGGCGCGTTCGTCAACGCTTTATTTTGGTTATTTACTTCGAATATTTTATACGGGGAAGGCGTGCGCGTGCGGCAGTGCGAGCGTAGAGTTTTTGGTCACGCAAACGAGAAATCCACGGAATCTCGCATAAACAGCTTCGCTGTAAAAGCACATTTGCACATGAGCGTTTGCTTGCGTTTTTTTGCGTTCCGTTATAAGTCACCGGAACATCCGTGCCTGGAATGTCGCGTGCACTGCGCTACTTCTTGAACTAGTCGCCACGCTTTGTCCTAACTTCTAAGTACAAATGTTTCGATGATTCTATCTAAGCAGACGTAGTGGCATAATGCAACGTAAGCACACGACGCTTCGTGAATCCGCCTTAAAGGGGTACACGCCGGCGAGTTTTTAGATGCGGAGCATCTCTTGCTCGGGTCTATGTCCCGCGGCCTTGTAGTCCGCACTCACACTACGCACGCGCAACTCTCCCCTCCTTCCCTCTCTCCAACAGCTGCGCGTTACTCTCTCCGCTCTCTCTCTCTCTACCAGCTGCGTGCACTGCGCGTGCGTTCGCTTCTACTCACACCGCGCGCGCACGCGCAACTCTCCTCCTCTAGTCTCCTCTCCTTCAAGTGTGAAAAAAAATAAACGGCGAGCGGCGAGCGTTCCAAGTTCTCTGCCGCGAGCCGCGACGAAGGCTCGCGTAGGGGGGACCAGCTAGGGCAGTCGGTGGCGCCATCTCTCGACGTCAGCACGCAACTGACTCTTTCCTCGGAACCAACACGATGCGCCGCATCACCCCATGGTTCCCTCGGGAAGATGGTGTAATTTTTCGAGCTACCTTAACTAACTATATCTTGTGAATCCCCGGCCTTTATCATTTTCGGTATGCTATTTAGTATCGCGAATTTCCGAATAGTTACTGTGAAATCGGCAAGCGAAAATGATGCAAAAACCAATATTCAAATATACCCGCACTTTTCAGTGCCGTGACGTCAGTAGCAGACCGGCTTGCCAGTCGGGCAGGCAGACTAAAATAAAATAAACTATGCCAAGCATTTGTTTCGTGCTGGTGCGCGGGGACTTAATCGAGTTTCCGAAGCATTTATTTGACACCGTGAAACTGCTTGGAATCAGTTGGGAACGAATACTACAGTACAATGAGGGAACCCTGGCCTGGCTGCTGGCGTCCCTTTTCCGCTCTTGCTTGTACAGACTTATAGTTTGAAAACAAACAAAAAAACATGGGCCAAAACTGTAAATCAATATCTTCGCGAAAGAAAAAATTATGTTGACCTAATAATTAGGATACTACTTCAGCGATGTTTGCTGGTATGTCTAGCAAAATGTCAAAAACAAAACGCAGAGAAAACTGCGAATGTACGGATAATGCTTCCCCAAAGCACTCATTCTATGAAACAGAGCGGTAATGTCATAGAGCGCTTCGCAACACTTAGTGACACTGCAGGCATCAATCGCACGATCAAGGGTAAAAGCCTCGCAATACGCGCCATAAATTAAAATTATTCGTTTTCTTCTGGAACGGACTGTATACCCGTCTAGAGATACATGGTATGTTTCTTTGATATTGTATTAGCGATGTTCAGTTCGTGCGTGAAGCACGAAGATATTGTGCTCTCTGCTTCAAATACCTGCACAACAGCTCCGCTAGTACACTGGCGAAAGCGACGCCATGTGTACATGCCCCAAATCTTTACGCACTGCCGCAAGCGCACACAACCACTGATAAAGTGCAATCTGCTACGGTGCCATCGCGAAGGACTCTGGGACCATATTATGAAACCTGCCTCAAAACGTATACTCTTACATTCGCTCTATGATTCTTGCTATTTCTTACCATATTCAATCTAATTCTTTATTTGTTTTGCATGCAAACACTAGCATACTTACTGGATTCTTAGCTACATGCTAATCGCGCAAGGTTCCAACAACCGCTTGGTCGCGACTTCCGGCGCCATGAACGACACCTTGTTCGTCTGCACTCTAAACTATTTCCGCACGTCTACTTACGGCGCGAAACTCAAAGAGCCAATCTCGGCGATCTACAAAATCAGCTCAGAGAATGATGAGGCGGAACATCTGCTTAGACCTCAAAATTAAGTCTGCACTGTGGCATTACGCAATGCAAAGCGTCGATGCTTGCATTACGTAATGCCACAGCGCAGTCTTTGGTTTTAGGTCTAAACGGATGTTCCGTCTCAGTCATTCGCTGACCTGATTTCGTAGATCGCAGAGATTGGCTCTTGAGTTTCGCGCCCGTAAGTGAGACGAGCAGGCATTTCTTTAATTGTACAACTTTTTAGTTATGAATTTTTCACTGGAGGCTTCGCCACTTTTCACTGTTGAAGTACCATCAGCCGTTGAGACGTTCAAGCCGGCAGTCACCTTCAGTGACATAATGCTGTTTTTAAAGCCAATTTGATCATGCGCTAGCGTTTACGCCAACAGCCCGTTAACCCTAGCTTAAAATCGTCACAGCTGGCCTAAGAACCGAGCCCATTCCATTCCCACTCTATTCCCGGCAAAAAAGTTCTTAATTCCATTCCCAATCTATTCCAAGATCACGAAAGTGAGAAGTGATTCCGGAATCATTCCAGCTTAGGAATGGTAACCCTCCCGCACTGAAATTCGCACGATATGATGGTTGTGCAAACGTTATCAACCTAATGTCTCTGTGCGAAAATACTTCTCTTCCGTTCTTTTTTCTTTTTTTACTGAGAAAATTTTGTAACATTATTGCTACTTCGGGAACGATTAAACGTCTTTTACGTCTCCAATCATCCTGCACATGCTAAAAAAATAAAAAGACAGAATTTGTTTGCCTTAGACTTTTCCTCGCACAGACAGCGCAAAAGACGGAGATGATGGCTAGCAATTCCCTCGAACCTTCGAACAACATTCCTTAGTCCTTATACTTTAGCTCTGTACTACGAGAGATAATTGATGAGGGCCCCTTTCGATAGATGTACTTCAAACTTCGCAAACTGCCTTGAGTCGGCGTTCAGCGCATAGCAGCGGCACTTCGACGTTTAGAAATAGTGATTGTGAACGTGCATTCGATCTTTACGTACAAGTTCTAAACTGGTCAGCCGGACCATAAGGTAAGCCAGAATGTGAGCAAGTAAAACAGATGCCGACTTTGCGGAGTGATCGTGTAATTTTAGCGGCTTAACGGTATTTTACTTTTCGACACTTTTTCAACACGACATTTATTATGAATGAAATCAGGAATGTAGGAATGTATGAATGTATGAATAAATAAAATAATTCTCAACAACAATTAAAAAATATTGAGGGCAGGCACTTTGATTCTAGTTGACCGGGATGCTAAATAAACCAGATATTGGCGTATAAATACGGAAAACGTTTAAAGGTAAAACAAAAAGTTGCCTGTTTAGGTTTTTTGCAGGTCCCCTTTCCATTATATATATATATATATATATATATATATATATATATATATATTAAGTGTATTTCTTTGATAATTAAATATTTAGATATTCTCACTGTCACCTCTCAACCGGTTACAATCGTTGTACATAAAATCAAAGAAAGAAGTAATAATAGTATGGCGTAAACAATAATGATTCAGCAGCTTGTTCTCTAAAGGGACGTGCGGGTCGAAACATCAACTTTATTTTAGAAATTGATGATTTTGTTTTGTCGAAATTATTAAAATTCTCGGAAAGCAAAACAATATTTGCACCAGAGGTTAGGGAGGAAAAACACGTCTTACTGACTCGCGGTGATCGAAAAATTGCAAGTTTACGCGAATATCAGCCATCTTCGAGAGGTTGTCGCTCGGAACAGCAACACGTACTTTCTACGTATCTCCATTCGATTTGCGGTAGACAACAGTAAAGAAGCAGGATTTTCGCGTTCGGAACAGCCGATGCAATCGCGAATGTTTCAAGAAATCCGGCGCAAACGCAAGTGGGGAACGACAGCGGAGAAACGTTTACCGCGGCCTGCTAATCCCAATCACGGCATTGGCGGCTGTTCTGATGAAGTCGATGCGCTAAGTTCACGTTTGATCGCGCCACGGAGGACAGTGACGCGTCCTTCTGCTAGCACCAATTTACCACAAGACCTTCATTAGCGAGAAAGTTCACGACGCTGCCGCGAAAACTGCCAACCGAAACCTCGCGAAGACCGAAATGTCGACCTGGGGAGGGACGGCTAATGTAGCTGATGTCTGACGGCACATTGATTGTGCAAGAGGGTACAGGAAGGTCCCAGCATGCAATAGATTTGCTAGATTCTCCTGCACCTTCTTCACATGTGCGGAAAAGTGTAGGGCAGTGCACTGCAGGTCGTATCTCACCTCAATACACATACCGGAAATACACTGCGCTACAATTTCCAGCATCCGGGTGCAGGAGGTGCATGGAGTCGAACGAAGCTAGTGTGAGACTGGTTTATTGACTCTGAATGTTTTCTAAACACCCTACCTATGTTCCTGTCGTATTTCATGTAATTGCTGAAGTTATTTGTAGAGTAAGTATATATCTCTCGAACTTTCAAATGCATTTTTTCTCGTTTTCCAACTTTGGGTTCTCTTTCACAGTATGTGCAATTCAATTTTTGTTGTTAAAATTTTCAAATAACATTGAATAATTTCATGTATTTTAATGAGGTTATGTAGAGTGCCGATATTTATTTTAAATTTCAATATCTTATTTACGTTTTTGCAATTTTTAACTAACTTTTAAATGGATTCTGGAAAATAAGACTTTATGATGTCCTTGTTCATCTTCATTAAATCAAAAAGGTGTACGCACTTTTTGGCAAGATACTGGCACTCCACACTTCACATGGAGCATAATAAGTTATTGTATCATGTTCGTTGTATAAAAGAAAATGAGTGTACCCAGATATCCGCACAAAAAACACCACCTTTCTATGTAGATTTGTTTTTCTATCTCTAAACACAAAACTTTAGAAGCTACATTAAAACTAATAACTGTTTTAAAAAGAGAAGACAAAACTTTACAAGCAACTAAGGGTGTATTATTTTAAAGCAAATATTAGAAAAGTGTCCTCGACCCGCGTCTCCTTAAAATAATTATGTGAAGTTTTTTTCTTTTCTTTTAATTGCGATAAATTAGTACGAATAGTCGAATCCCGTCTCGTTGGAGAGCATATGTCATACAGGTACTACACCGTCGTTAACAGCAGCTTGCGTCCGCATCGCGTGCCTGTACCGCGTGTATCGTCAACCAAGTTCTTAACGAAAGAGACAAATGTTGAACCGGTGTTCAGGTTTCCTTTTGTCCCCAACTGCAATTACAACGCCAAGCACGAGACAAGTTCCTCGGTAGAGGACAAGGCAAACTTTCTGTAAGACGACATTGCAGAAAAGACCCAATAATTACTAGTAGAGCAGCGAAAAGTTGGGAACAATTAGCGATAAGGGGCATCCCGGCATAATTAAGACGGGATTAAGAAGACGATAAGAACAACTCGGTGCTGCGCAGAAACAGCGAAAAAAGAAAATGGTAAAAGTTCTGGGTGCATGCGCTGGTGGGGAAAGATACCCTCGCCTAATTCTTCACAAACGCCTGGCCGTTGTTAGGTAAAACAAGAGTTAACTCAAGTCAGAAAAAGTTAAAAAAAGAAGGATGGAAAATGAAATTAAGCCTTCATTAATAAAGCTTAGCGTACCGATATAATTATTAATGCATTACAGACGCTCCGCACTAAGAACCTCATTACAATTCGCCGAGAGCCTGCTTCCGGACCCAACCCCGTATTTGACGGCGCAAGATATTTTACATTTCTGCGTCACGTACGTTTCCTTACTTCCTGTCTTTCCCAGACTTTTAAAAAAATGTATGTGTTTATTGTTTTGTTCTCTCTTTCTCCTTCTCTCTCTTTCTCTTTTTATATATACACCATATATATATATCTCGAGAGATAGAGAGAGAGAGAGAGAGAGAGAGACTTAACGAGCAAAGGTGGTACTCGGTTTCATTAAAACAATAATGAGAACACGATACGTACGAAAACAAAACCACATCATAAAAGAAGGTGTAATAGAAACGTAATAAGCCTCGGAAATTTGCGAATTAAATTAGAACGACATCTCCCGCCGAAACGTCGGCAGTGAAAAGGCGAGCCAAGCCAAGCCGGAATCGAGCCGTAATTAGAAAGTAATAGCGTCGCATAACTGAGAAAGAAGGCCGAGAGAGTTTTCCCTAGCATCAATCCTGCGGTTGACAGATAACGACGAGCGTTTTTTAAAACCCGGCGTAATAAGGCCACGTAATTGAGAAACAAGAACAAAAAGAAACCTGGTGTTGTTTCGGGTATGATACGTCGAGAAATTACGACAAGACAAAATTCAACTGTCGTGGCGGAATTTATTAATATTAAAAGACGGAACACAACTGTGTTACCCGGCAGACTTTTTTTAGGTTCATTTTTACACTAGCGAAATGAGTTCCTCCGCCCGTACAGTCGTCGCAAGTTTGTGGGGACACGTTTCTTCGGGCGTGCATTCAAGCATATCAGGTAATTATTGTTTTCTTGTCTTTTTTTTTCTTTTTTTTTGAGGCGAGGGGGGGGGGGCTGAAGAGAGGGGCGATGCGGTTTAGAAGCAGCTGTTACAACACAGTCCACAGAGCTCGATGTTTCTTTTAGGGGGCACCTTTAATGACGAAGCCGAGATTTGAATCCGAGCAGAATCGCAGCTGCCGCAGCGAAATCTTGATTTTTAATTTTATGCACCTCTTCTATTTTATTAAACCGCCAAACCCGTCGTGAAGCTAAACGTACCGAAACAAACCCGGCACAAATTAGAAATACAAATGTCTGTAGTGTAAAAAAGAAAAAAGTAATACTGGCATTGAAAGAAGCACAGTATACAATCCGGTATATGAGCGTTAGGGTTGTGGTGTCTTCGAAAGCCGGTTGTCGTATGAATCCATGCGCTAATATTACGCAACACGGCCGGTTCAAAGGCCGGTTCGCACATAGCATTTGCAGCGCGGATATAACGCAAAAAAGCCGGTTCAAAGGCCGGTTCGCACATAGATCTCAGCCCTGATATAACGCAATAAGTCTGGTTTAAAGGCCGGTCCGCACATGGATCTCAGCGCTGATATAACAGAATGAAGGCCGGTTCAGAACGCCGGTTCGCACACATAGATCCTGCAGCACTGGTATACGCGCAATAAGGACAGGTTCATAAAGGCCGTCTCGCGCACGGTATCTCCGCGCCGATATACCGGGCCATGGCTTGTTCAAAGGCCGGTTCACGCATGCATCTCGGCGCTGATATAACGCAACAGGCCCGGTTCAAAGACCGGTTCGGCATACGATCTCAGCGCTGATATAACGCAATAAGTCTGGTCCAAGCGCCGGTTCGCACATGGATCCTCAGCGCTGACATAACAAAATAAGGCCGGTTCAAAGGCCGGTTCGCACACATGCGGCCCCAGCACGGATATAGCGCAAAAGGGAGGTTCAAAGGCCGGTTCGGGCATATCTCGGCGCCGATATAACAAATATGGCTTGTTCAAAGGCCGGTTCGCTACATGCATCTCAGTGCTGATATAACGCAATAAGGCCGGTTCAAAGACCGGTTCGCACATGGATCTCAGCGCTGATATAACTCAATAAGTCTGGTTCAAAGGCCGGTTCGCACATGGATCTCAGCGCTGACATAACAAAATAAGGCCGGTTCAAGGGCCGGTTCTTGCAACACGCATCTCAGCACGGATATAGCGCAAAAGGAAGGTTCAAAGGCCGGTTCAGGCATGTATCTCGGCGCCGATATAAGCAAATATGGCTTGTTCAAAGGCCGGTTCGCACACATGCATCTCCAGTGCTGATCATAACGCGACATGGCCGGTTCAGCAAGCCGGTTCCGGTTCGCACATGGATCTCAGCCTGATATAACGCAATAAGGCTTGCCAGCGTCTCACACATGGATCCGGGTCGCACGCGGATATACAGCGCTAGATATGACAGCTATATTAAGGCCGGTTCAAGGCCGGTTCGCATATGCATCTCAGCACGGATTTAGCGCAATAGGGACGGTTCAAAGTCCGGTTCGCGTATGTATCTCGGCGCTGATATAACAGAATAGGGCTTGTTCAAAGGCCGGTTCCACACATGCATCTCAGTGCTGAAATAACGCAATACGCGCCAGTTCAGCGCGGTCGGTTCGCGTCGCATCTCAGCCTTAACATTACGCAATAAGCGCCGGTTCGCACACGGATCCCAGCGTGGACATAACGCAATAAGGCCGGTTCAAAGGCCTGTTTACAGGTTCTCGCGCTGCACAATGTACTGCATTGCGTGTGTAGGCAAATGACAGCTTCAATCTTCGAAATCGTAGCACTCGTTTTATACTAAGTAACTATCATCATACAGCCTGTGTATATATCATCCATGCACCTAACCTCGTACGTTGCTTCTGTCCATCGTTTTGCCGTAAATGCTTTCGTCTCTGTCTTCTTATCACGAACTATATCATACTAATCTTATCCTAAAAAAACTTCTTTGACTCTTTTTTACATTTTTCTACGCATTGATCATCAATCCAAAGCTGGCATTTCCTCATCCTCGAAACTCAGCCCCTAGCGAGGCTTTTGTAGTGATTGAATGGACTAAATTTTTATGTGGAGAAATGAACCTTCATACCTAAACATCGTCGAAGCGGAGCCACCTGCCCGCCTCCCTAATTAATATCAATACTCTCACTGGACTTGTTTAACAACAACTGTTAATATATCATTTTTACATGAGTAATCCGTTATTGTGTTTTACCAAATTTTTTTTGTCTATTATGATGTGTTTAGTTACCCACTTCCTTTCATAAAGGGGACCCCTAAGCCGCGGTCAGGTGCGTCATACAAAAGAGACACGGAGTTCTCTCTGCGGATATGAAGACACAGTCATCCGCGGACACGACTCAGGCCTGTTTCGAAGAAAGTTAGTCTCGTACTTTGGTACGCTTAGAACAAGTTTGCAGACAGTTTTGGTGTGACCAATGAGACGCGACCGAGGAAGAGACACGCCTCGGATATTCTCCTGGAGACTGCCTTTCGTACGACGTATTTAAAGGCCGACGACCCAGACACGAGATTCCGCAAGGCAGAAGATCCTCCTCACCCTGGGGAAGGAGGAAACATGCAACGCTGGACAGGGTAGGAAGGGGGAGAGGAGGAAGCGGGGGAAAGGCGTGAAAGCGCGAATCTGGTCGCCCGTTTTAACAGAGCGAGCGTGGCTTTAAATAACGTCGTTCGAGAGGATTGGGAACAGAAAATTAGGAAAGGGTAACAAAAGAAGCATATGACGCTCGTGTTGTTTTGTTTGTGCACCGATTTCAGGGACGATTTAGGGTGTACTAGGAAAGCAGTGCAGCGAGAAAAACGTCCCTGGGTCGATGGACACTTTCTTCGTTTTTTTGTGAATATAGGTTCCGCGTGCTTTCCATCTCGATTCTAAACAGCCGTTTTCGAAGTTTAGAATGGAAAATAACGTGCTGTGGAGGGCGGAGACTCCCGAACGGTGTCGGCAAATAAACGAAACCTCCGTTCGAGACTTGCCTCTTTCGCCGGCGCATGAGCAACGGGCGTTAAAATATGAATGATGGGATGGTGAAAGCAATAAACCGACCTTACCGTCATTTTCTCGCTCCGGAAATATAAACGCCGCGAAGTGTTCGCGGAGAAAAAAGGGTCTCGATTAGAGAGCGCGCGCGATGTCGTTGGCATGCACACGGCGCGGCACCTTTGTATAGTTTCGAGGAAAAAATATATCGCATGAAAACACAAAGAAACGCCGTGAAAACGGCTCGAATTCAAGCACTTCCGCGTTCGTGAAATATGCACGACCATCTTTCGACACACCACTTTTCACTTACTCTGAAAGACATTTGGTGGGGAGGTGGTCGACGAACGATTTTCTCTCCGATCTCACCCCCCCCTTCTCGCGCAGTCTTTTCTTCTAAAACTACCTCGCTCCTCTCTTTACGAGAGAGAAGCGAGATGAAGAAATAGAATAAAAGGGCCGCCTGTAGATACTTTGTATTGAGATGAACTACGACGAAGCTAGGCAGCAATCTCGCTGGGTCAATCGCATTTGTATGCAACGTGACTTATGCTAACGCCCTCGTTGGCCGATATATGGTCCATCAATCAGCTTCGAAGAATGCATTATGAGACACTAAACTTCAGAAGACCGAACCATGAAGTGGGTTGGAAACGGTCACGACACTTCGGTCGAGGGCATATCCCTTACTTCTTTGGTTAGGTTGCTTGGAACGTGGCATCGACTGCCGCGTTTACGTTTTATTCCGCCCCCAAGCGGAAGTGGTTTGGAATGGCAACAAATTGCTTCACTTTGAAGTCACGTGCTATGTGGGCGGCGTTTGAAATATGGCCTGCGAGAAAGTGACGAACGCGTACATCGTCTGCGAGCGTTTCTGACTTCCCGCCTGCTTTCCTTCTCGCCGCGTGACGACGCGCAGCGCAGGCGCATTTGCAGAGCAATCGGCGCGGACAGGATTCCGCCATTAAATTGCAAACGCTCCCTAGAGTTACAGTTGGACCCACTCTACCATCGAGGCTCTCTGTATCGCGCTAACGAATCTCGCGATCCTGGCGGTCGGTCGTAAAAATGATGGCGAAAAAGGTGCGAGTGTTACCCGAGCGTCCCTACTCTTGTCTTCTTTGGTGTCCATCGACGGGCTGGCTAAGAACGCACCTGCAGCGGAACAGGCGTCTGCCGAATTCACCTCCGCTGCTGAGTCACCGCTAGGATTGCGGCGGTCGACAGCGCGACACCTTTATGACGTCTTCAGGCACAAATCGAGGGATCCGATTTTTGAAAACACGGTACACACAGTACGTCGTCTGCCAACAGTTCCAGAAATAGAATAAAATAGCGTCTGCTACAAACCAAGCGCCTCGTCAAAGCGAGATCGAAAGCAGGCTAAAATTGTGATCGTCTGCGGTTGCACGCTGGAAGCCATTTACCAACCGCGCTTCTTTTGCGAATCTCATGTTGTTCAGCTAGCCGTACTCAAGTTGACATGAGCAGGTGGATGAATGGGTACTAAGGAAAAGTACAGGGTGTCCCAAAACAAAAAGTACAGGTTACTTTTTTTTTTACTGTAAAAATAAACTACACATTGTGACACACTCAATCTCCGCGCTCTAAGGAAAAGTACAAGGTGTCCCAAAAAGTGTACAGGCTCCCTTCTTTCTTTCTTTCTTTCTTTCTTTCTTTCTTTCTTCCTCTTTCTAGCTTTTTAAAAAATAAACCACATTTCGTTAAACGCTCATTCTCCGCCCAAATGTAGCGCTAGCGGTTCGAACCAGATGGCAAAAGTTTCAAAACAAAACCTTATGCAAAAGTGTGTGTGTGTGTGTGGGGGGGGGGGGGATGGGTGGCCGAGTGGGCTAGCGCAAAGCCAGCTCGGAGCACGTGGAGCGGAAGTTCGCGCTGCAGAACCCAGGGATCCTGGGTTCAAGCCCCAGGCCCCTGCCCGTTTTGATCTAAATGAGCATCGTACCGGCGTGCGGTCGTGTATCACTAGTTGCGTGATGTACGTTAAAGACCCCAGGCTACCGGTTGTACTGCACTGGCGAAATCACTCATCTGCAGTGTAAACGAGTGTCGCCCCATCCTGGTAGACCGACCTTACGCTGTATAAATCACTAAGCGTCCAATTTGACTTTCTTTATTCAAAAGTTATAAGTACGGCTCCCTGTTTTCGGATAAATCAAAAAAAATCCGAAAAACATCCGCCGGGTAAAATTTTAATCAATTCGGATTTATCCGATAAACTCCGAATTTTCATGTGCCAATGCCCCCCCCCCCCCCCCTTCCTATAAACTAAATAAAGACGGTATTTTATAATTAGGTTTGATCAGCGCAAAGGGTCAATGGTCCCGGGAAAAGTGCCAGCAGAGTTATCTTTCAAATCTCGGTTCATTGACAAAAAGCGGTCTTACCGATCATCTCGTCAAGGTTCAGAACGACATGTCATTGTGCATTCGGGTCACGACAAAAGCCCCTGGGATTGGTTTCCAGTTTGGGCCATACTATTTGTGATTTAAGAGGAAGAGAGGTTGTGTTTTTGTGACAGCTAAAGCTATATATGGATCCTAGAGATTGCATAAAATTAGAAGAGGGGCAGTTGAAACTTTCCTATTGCATCCTTTACCACTCCACCTCGCGCGGCCGCGGGGTAGCATGGAATAGGATGGAATGAATTCGTGCTTCCCAGCGACTACCTCCACGAGTTTATTTTTAAGCTGTGGGCGTTTATCCAAGCCACAGATGGTGCCACTTTTGCCGTGGAAAAATTAGTATTGCCAATGGCAATGGCACCAACACCAAACCCAGCTGAAGAAATGTTATTTGATATAAGCGCGTTTTATTTTTTCTTATCTAGCATACGTGTACATCAGAATAATTTCTTTTTTTTTTTCATTAGAAACACTGCGAAATTAAGCTCCGATTTTCAAAGATTTTGGAATCAAACACAAATAATCTCCTATAAACTCCGTCGGGAAAAAAAAAAGAAACTCCGAAAAACACCTTCCGGATTTAACGAAAAATAAACTCCGAAAACACGGAATCCTAGTCACAAGCAATTTTCTCAAGTTTTCAATGGGAAAACGGCTGCCGACAGAGCTCTCAAATAACACGGAGCTGGATGCTGCCAGTTACCGAAAACGGGCCAAATTTCCTAAATACATTTTCAAAAAATAAAATAACTTTTTTTGGAACAGCAGTTCTGAAACTTTGGCATCCGACTTCGGACCGCGACGCCACATTTGGGCGAGAGAATGAGCCTTCGCCAATGCGCAATTTATTTTTGTGTCGAAAAATAAAAACACTGTACAATTTTAGGGGGCAGACACGCTGTACATCAGAGGTTGCGAGACTTCTCTCGTTATTTGTATGTTGACGAGACGTTCTCACCAAAATATTGTCCGCTTGTAAACTCGCGAACGGGCCAAAAACATCTCATTGGTTGATTACGTGCATGCCGAGGCCTAACACCAAATCAACAGCCGAGAACGCCCTCGCCCTCACATTTACACAAATAGAACCACACATCTAACTTCCAGCTCAGCTCTTCAATAAAACTTCCAGGGATGAAGAAAACCCCACCCCGCCTTTAAGGCACAAAAAAAAATCACACATTTAAAGTAAGTGCGAGCCCATTTATCATAATGGCGTGAAAAAATAAAAAAAAAGGTACGATCGCAGGCGTGTCACCAGAAACAATCTGTGGAGAAAATGGGCTCTCGCGTTCGTCGAAAGCGATGTCCGAAAATATGGGTTCTTCCCAAGCCTCCACCCTGATGTTAGGTCAACGTGCGTTTGTGTGTATTGCGTGTGCATACTTTCGTGCGTGTTTGTGCGTTTCAGGGTCTTAGTACTGCGAAATCGAGTAGACGTGAGTGTATAAAACCTCGAGAAGTGTGTTCAAATTGGGGCGAAAATTGACCGCTTTGGAACGATTATTTCCCAAGTGTCATTTTCTTTTTTTATGTCTTCCACTCCGTACAACTCTATGCGGATCCTTCTTTGGAATCGCGTCATGGTCTTTTTTTTCTTTTTCTTCTACTTCCGCTTAAGAGATTTTTCTTGTTTCTGCCGTCTTTAAGGTTTTAGATTCCTAGTTACTGCGTCTTCCTGCCGGTCTTGTAATTGTTTGTTTTTAGTATTTATCGAATAGTTTTTTGTGCTTTTCTTACGTATTCGGATTGAAGTCCAAGACCAACACGGCCACTGGTCGCGCATTCTGGAGAACCGCTTTCAAATTCCACTTTTTTCTTTGTCGTGGTCAAAACTATTCGTGCAGTTTAAGGGCTCTGATGATGGCTTGTGTACTCATATTATGTGCCTGTACAACGAACTTGAAACATCGAGAGATTTTAACTTCGTCGTCCCTAAAAACCATTCTCGACATAGATTATCTTTAGACTGGCAATAAGAAGAAAAAAAATGAAAGTTCTAAATTTATTGAAACACCCTACCTTTCTTTTACCCTATAGACCCTCTCTAAAAGTAGATCAAGCAACACTGGCAGTCGTCATTTTTTGGTTAGGCTAGGTGGCGCAAGCTACCGCCCGTTATAAAGGGTATAGCCATTAACATCCATCCATCCATCCATCCATGGTTACGAAGCCTGTGATCGGGTCCGTGTCTGCACCGAGGGCTGACGTATAGTTCTCGTTTTTGATAAGAGCTGAATCGTGTTGACGCGAACGTAAGTTCAGTGCATGCTCAGAGTACCTGCATGAACAACGGCGGACTCACATAATTGGAACAGCAGCTACTGGATAGGGAGCACTTTTGAAAAAGGAGTGCAGACAACAAAGACGAGACTGGAACGCTGGTGGTAAAAAGAAAATATTCTTCACAGTGGAAGAGAATCATTTTAGGATCCTACGGCGATATTACAGCGATAGCTGTTAGTGGGACACTTTGCGGTTTTGCGCCGTCGACCGCGTTCTATAGTCGACGCAGGGCCATTTGCACGGTCTTTCGGCCAAAATAGCTAGTCATCGCTGGCCACTAATAGACAAGCATTCAACATGCACGGTCGTGCATGGCAGCAAAATAACATGCATAATCAGATAAAAAAAAAGCTTTTAGTCTTGTTTGTTTTGGTGAGGAAGGAAGATCAGCGGAGCTGTACTATGTGCCGCCGTCGCTCATGATGGCGGTAGCTGTCAGACAAGGCAGAGCAGCGGAGCTGAATTGCCGCCGTCGTTCATAGATGGCGGTAGCTGTCCAGAGTGTCTGTGTCGAGATTTATTTGCCCGCGGACACGAAACTGGGGAAACTAGTCCTTAGCAGCTCCGTTGCAAAAGTCCGCGCCGTGACAACCTGGCAGTGTACTTGGATAGGTGCCCCGGTGGACCAGAATTAGCAAAAACAACTATTCTCGGGAGATACGCAGATAAAACTGCTTTAGAATAGTACAATGCATTCTGTGTCGGCAAAGCAAGAGGAAAGCAAGTGCGTTAGTGCCCCGTCAATGCACCTGACGGATACAGAGTCTAATTTTCTAAGCCGAATAGGCGGAAAGATGGTAATAATAGCGTGTGTCTGTTTTAATAAACTTTATTTTAGAGTGCACTTCATCTTGTCTACTTCTTCGTCCCTGTTTATTCGGCGCTTTCACGTTTCCAGCCCGTGTGACTGTTTGTACCGAAATAACGTACGAAAACACGCTCCCCTCTTACGCAGACAGCTGAGCTGCTCTCTGGTTAAAGGGATGCTGAACGAAACATTTCAGTGACTATAATAAGTGGCGCACTATCTTCTTGTGAGTCGGCAGCCACCGGTGTGCGGGAGCACAAACAACGAAATTGGTCATCATAATCCCGCATTCAAACCTATTAAGCGTGAATGGTAGATATGATGAAGTCAATTTCGTTGCGTGTGCTCGCACGCTGCAGGAGGCTGCTGACTCATGATAAGATGGTGCGCCGCTAATCGAGTCACTGAATGTTTGGTTCAACATCCCTTTATACAGTCATATTGGTTCCAAAACGTTACCAAATTTTCGTCCGGTGTGTTACTGGGTTTAATACGAAACGGCCTACGTAGACTCTATAGTGAGCGCTTGCACCTTTACCGCTCATTCAGTCCATCTGCTCCGAAATGACACCTTAGCGACACCAACGTCACACCTCAGTTGTATCTCTCTCTCTCTCACACATTACGGGTAGCGTGAGTGTTTACAACTTTTTTAACAGTTTTGGCTAGGAAACAATGTTCTAGCTCGCACGCTACAAAGTGAAAAGACATTTCATTATCATCATCATTATAGGTCTATTCCCAGGTTAATTTCCATCGTGATACACTTCCGCCTGCTCCTCTGTGCCACCAACTAACTTCTTATATAATAACAATACTTCATCTGATAGTATATACACCTCTTGTTATTCACAGAGTTGTGCAAGTTGGACAGACCGAATGGCCTTCCCAACGTTACGGTTTGTGTAGATATTTTTAAACGCTCCGTATAGTGGACGCTCAGATCGGGCCATCGAGAGACTTTGAATGAGTCAGAACGGACCTCCTTTAAAGCCCAAGAGTAGTGGCCGGTGTTTCACCTGGAGGCTAACTGCAATTAGAAGCCCAATAAAAAAGGGGGAGTATAAAGTGACGTCAAAAGTCGGAGAGTTTGTCACTCCCCAACTGCGTATGTTTCTGGTTTGTACAGAGCTTGAGCAAAGTAAAATATGCAGTCTTGAAATTTCTGAAGCTATGCTATTTCAAACTTGCACAATAGGATAGACCTACATCTTTGTGCCATCTTGCATTCAAAGTGCCCACTAATATGATTGTACTATTGACTTCATTACGTACGAAATTGACATAAATGTTTTTCTGAAAATTGGCATAGGCCTATAAAAAATTGAGGCCTTTTTTAGTTTTGAGGACGGTAGTTTGTCTTGTGCTCTATCTTCTTTATTCTTCCTTTTTGTGTTCAGCTGGGACCACCCAATACGTTTAACCAACTAGCCCAACTTATTCATGGCACTTAGAACACTAGAGCGTTATTCTACGATCTCAACAGACGTTAGATTTTGTGTTTTTCTACTTCAACTTAGAGTCTATAACATGAAACTCGTTGAACCATCTGGCGCTACAGGCTCACCTCGAGTAACGGCCCCCTCTTCATTCCCTCATTCCCTAAAAATATCGTCGTCGTCGTCACCCTTCCCTGCCCATTTTATCCCCGTTTTGGCCGACCGATTTCCCTAATAAATCAATGACAGCGTACGAAGCGTGCCATCCATCAGCCCGACGTTGGGGAATTCCCGGGCGAGAACCCCCGCTGTCGTTAAGTGTCAGCCGCCATGATTAGTGAGGGCGCTGCGCACGCCGGGACCATCACCGTCACCCCTCACCCTTTCTCCTCTTCTCCCTCACCCCTTCACTCTTTCTCTTTTTCTCTCTCCTTCAAGCTCACACCTCCACGCTCGGACACATTGCAGCGCTGTACTTTCTTACTCCTGGTTCATCTCATAATCTTTTACTTCCGCTTTCTTTCTCTCTCTATCTCTATCTCTCTTCTCTTTCTTTCTCACCTTCACTCTTTACGCTCTTTCCCTCTTTGGCTTTCAACCTCTCTTACACTATCCTTCTTTTACTCAATCTCACACCTCCGCACACTGTCGAAACGCAGCACCATACCCTTTCTCTTTTTCTTCTGGTTCCTCTAAATATTTCCCTCCGCTTTCTCGTTTTCTCCTCTACACACACTTTTACTCCTATCTCGTTAGCCCTCTCCCTCCTCCCCTCTCGCTTTCCAGGGCGCACACCGGTACGCAAGCCTGCTCAAAGGTTCCCTAGCCTACTTCTCTTTTCCCTCCCCACTTCCCTATTTCAGCGTTGGCTCTACCTCCTCCTCAACCTTCTCCCGTCTGATACGACAACAAACCTACTTTTTTTACTCCCTACTCTCGGTATTTTTCCTTCGGCTCTCTCTCTCTCTCTCCCCTCCCCCCCCGGCTCCCAACCCCTTCCCGTATGATGCGCCAGCCAGCACACTTCCCCTTTCCCCTCGTTTTTCCCTATTCCGGCGTTGGCTCTATCTCCCGATTCCCTCTCTCCCATTCGCTCGCCTCGTTTCCCTTTCTCGTTCTCGTTCTCTTGCTTGTCTTCTCGCGTGCTCTCGCGTGATCAACCTGAGTTGACACGTCACGCTCCTGGCGGACGTAGAGTAGGCCCTCGCCAAGGAAAGACTTATCGACCACACAGGGCGCCCCCTAGCGCTGCTACGGAGCTTTCCTGATGGCGGACGCGTTTTTCTTCCCCCTCTTTCTTTTCTTTTGCGACTTTCTCGATGCTTCGGGGCAGAATGTTTACTTGATTCCGACGCGGTACTTAGGCGTCATAAATAGCACGCCCAGAGTAAACATGATTTCGGGAACAGGGAGGCGTCTTCCCCGCGAAAAACTCTCGGCAGTTTGCTTACCTGAACTGGGTTCCGGCGGGGCTCTGGCTTTGCCTCGTTTGCAGTCACGCGATGAAGCAGCTAGAAAGTGAAAGGAAGATTGAAGGTTTGAGACGCAGAAAAAAAAAGATTCGCGAGGGAAAAACAGCGCTCTCCAAAACCTGTAAAAAATATTAAAAAATGGGCAGCTACATTTATTTTTGAAGTTTTATAATGCAAGAAATGAATTAGAGGAATGGGTGAGGGAGTTGGTGAGGGAATTATGAGAGAATTATGAGGGAAGGGGGCTGCTGCGTGACGTCGATTGCCCCGCTAAATTTGGCGGGGAAACTGGATTGGTGTCCAAGGTAACGAGACGTAAACTTTCCCGCTAAATTTAGCAGGTAACTGAATTGGCGCATAGGCCACGTGACGTCAGCTTCCCACCAAATTTAGCGGCGAAACTGAATCGATTGCTTGCTCCACAAGACGCGGAATTTTCCCGCTAAATTTAGCCGGAAAATTGAGTTGACGCATAAGTCAGGTGACGCCACTTTCCCCTCTAATATTTAGCAGAAAATGCAAAAACAAACGAGCACAAATTTTGACTTCTTTTTTTGGGGGGGGGAGGAGGGGGACGTAAAAAGTGTTTAATGCTGTAAAAACATATCTGCAAGGCTTAAGAGTCGTATCCTCTCAGGAGCGAAAAGGAATATTTACTCAAACGATCCCTTCAATCATATAGCGAACTTCTCAAAATTTAGGAGGAATCGCGAAAACGACAACCAAAATGGCCAAAGGAAAAGGTTTACCGTCACTATTGCTGTAGTCACTACCAAGCTCAACCAACGCACGGCGTGGCGAGATCTCCAATCCAGATGGCGGCATACGTTCATAAGATCACCGAACAACCAATCACGAGGCAGGAATCGTAAACATCGTGTGCCACATCGCTTTTAGTCACTGTTTTTAGCAACCCTTCCCAAGAAGAGTGGCAGAACAAACAGTCACTACCCGAAAAAGGAAGAATACACACACGAGTTCAACGACACGATCCTAAAAAACCGATACAAAATAATACACGTTCCGAAATCATTTTCTCGTTCGATTAAAGCACTTTTTTGTATCTTGAGGCGCACAGTTAATAAACCATTAATTAGACACAACTACTTCGGAAAAAATAAACAAAAAAAAAAGGCTACGCAAAAATATTTAATAAATAAATAAATAAATATACTCCGTTTCATTTAAAGTACAGTCGCCGGCCATATGAGCTCCCCGGCCGAACGCCGACCGGATCAGCGAAAATCCCGCACGCGGCGCGTCGAGCGTTGCCGCGTTTTGGGAACCGGGCTATTGGGACCAAACCATTTCGTTATCAAAGGGGTGGACGCATAGCATTCATCGGGATTCCAGCCTTTAGAAGTGTGAATCACAAAAACATGGCCGATTAGAATTGCCGTCTTCAGGTGTTGGCCCCAAGTGTTCGGAGATGATGTTATAACTGCTGATAAACTGGAGCTTGCTTTAGGCGTAGATAAAGCAGCAGTGTTCGATCGATGCTTACAAATGTAAAAACCCCAATGTTTGATATGATATTAGGCATGAGACAACAAGGATCCCTCGGCAAGCGAGAAGTGGCCGACCAGGAAGCCATCTGCAAAGTCATCGTCACCCTTGACGAGGCAACACGCTACTGAGCGCAGAACAATAGAGTCTGCTCGATAAAACACATTCATGAAAAGTCCCTAAATCTTTATTCTGCTTCGACACAATTATTTTTTTTGTTATCTATAGCATATCCTTATAGATTAAATAAATTATTTCAAAATCGGTTATCATTGTCTAGTCCAGGTTTAAGAAAGATTGTAAGAAAGCTTGTGCGTAGGATTACTCTTCGGGTAGGAAATAATTAAAATGACAAACCGGTTTTTTGCAAATAAAAAAGTAGCATATAACACGTCAGAGATATTATGCAGGAAGAATTTTGATGAGCCGTCTGCGTTTACCTACGACCGGAAGCGGGATTGTAATCGGCCCTGCTTCAGATTCACGTTCCAAAACGCGGTATGCTATTGAACTTCCTGCGTCCACCCCTTCAATAACGGAATGGTTTGGTCCCAATAGCCCGGCTCCCAGAACGCGGAAACGCTCGACGCGCCGCATGCGGGATTTTCGCTGCTCCGGTCGGCGTTCGGCCGGGGAGCTCATATGGCCGGCGACTGTACAAACTCAGCCGACACTCCAAATCCAATGGAGTCAATCAAACAATGCCAAAAATGCACCGTGATAACACTCGGTAGTGTAGTATATTATGATACACGATGGAACAGATAAAGATCGAACCTGTGTTTCTGATATCGGTATGTTTCCGATATCGCCAACACATGTTTGATCGTTATCTGTTCCATCGTGTATCATAATATACTACTCTCATTTTTTTTTGAGGAGGGGGGGGGTGGTTTTTACCGGGTATAAACATAAAGAACAAATAAGCGTTGTCCACATTGTCCCCCATAAACAAAAAACACAAAAAAACTCTGTCCACATTGTCCACCTTAAAAAAATAATACTAAAACAAAAGATTCGGAGCTTGCAAGCACGCTGCTCCCTCAGCCCTGATATAACAAGAAACAACAAAAACAAACAATAACAACAACAACAAGAAACGCCAGCATCTTTCGGTGTATCGTACTCTATTGCATCGTCTTACGCGTCCAATCCCTACAAAAACTAACAAGGGAAAGCGAAAAGGAAGTGTGTTCTGCTCTCCTCGAGCATGCAGGAAGCTCCACTGAAACATTCAAGAGGCATTCCAGCACGGACAAGTACGCCGGCGTGCTCGGCGGAGAAGAGGACCCCCAGGAATGCACTGCCACCGCCGAGCCCTGTTCAACAATCCCTTTTGCTGTGGATAGAAAGCCCGCGATTATTTTTTAAAGCTCGGAACTACCACTTAGTTTCGTTTTTATTTTTTTTCGTGTATTTCTTCGGTGCTTTGGCGCGTGTTGGTTCATAGTTCCTCCGCGCATGCGCCATAGACTTCCTATTGTTGACGTATTTTTGCTGTACCCCATTACGCATACAAAACAAAATCAATTGGTCCTCTTGCGCCGGGTTCATTCTTTATTCACAACCTCCATCCGACGCAAGGAGGTTGAGTCTCGACGCGAGTTGGCCCGTGTAGTCTAGAATGTCTGGTAGGCCTCGCTTTTGTAGATTCGGCAAGAAAACAGGGTGTGCTGATGAGTACGCGAAACGTTCTAAAAATCACAACACGTTATTTCGTGTTTTGTTTCTGTTGTTTTTATTGTTTGTTTGTTTTCCCCCGGGGAAGGGTTGTTTTGTTTTCTCAGACTGAGAGTGTCCTGGTTGCTTTCCCTCACTGAGTGTAAGCTTGCAGAGAAGCGAGCTTGCCGGTTTGCAACTTGTTTTGCGGAAAATTCTCGTTAGTTGGTCATGCTTCGGGTTTAAGCTGATGAGATATTAACGTGTTTTAATTAATACGATACTAATCGTAATAATTACATTGCCACCTAGGCCCTCAGAAATGGAGCGCCTACTGATTTATGATATTCACCTAATATTAGGAGTTTTACCACTATCGGTTGGTCCTTCCGTTGGTCATGGTAACACATTTATCCAGACTCTTGTCAGTGGTTCAATTGATATGTTAGGCTTCGTACGCTTGAATAACAAAGTGCATATCCATACTGCCGGATTTATATGATTTGAAATTGTTCAATCTGGAGACATGCCCTCTAGCACTGGACTTACCCGCTATAAGACTGTGCACACGGAAAAGCATGTTTTACAGGGGGCTCAATAAATTACTCAAGATCTTGTGGAGGAAGAAGTAGATGTCGCCAGGTGTACCGTACAGCTCAACAAGTGTTCGGTGATACGAAGGTGGAGACTACTTTCTTAATATACGTTTTAATTTAGTTTCTTGTTGATTCTAAGAGCGCGGGGATATTAGGGCAATAACATTGGGGAGATGCCTCATAATGTTTCCCTCTTAATTGCTTCACTTTCTAAAATAATATTATTTTCTTGGAACCAAATTAAGCAACCTGTCAAGACGAGAGCGCTTCTTTGCGTAAGCAATACGCCTTATATGCTTCACATAATCCTCCGTGCGTTAGCGTGATTGTTTTTTGTTGTTTTTTGCAATTGCGTTTAATTTAAATTTAATTTTATCGGATTTCTCGGGCTACAATCATCATTAGAACTTACCGAGACACATCACTTTTTGTAACGATATTTTTATAGACACTTGTTTGAATAACGCATATAAAACGTCAGACATTTCGGTTAACATTTTGTTTTTAGTTATCTACATAAGACACTGTACAATTTCTCTAATTAAATCAATTAAGGAAAGCGTGCCTGAAAGAGAGGTATTTTTCAACCCATGCTACAACTAACATCATTGTGTTAAACATACTTATAAAAAACTTTTTTTTACATTTTGTGTAACGCGCTGGGTATCCACGAGAAACAAACGACTGCCAAGATTTCTCAAAGACTACACAAAATATGCATGACTTACAAACATTGCAAAAAAAAATTCCTAGCTTATAACAACTTCCGTTCAATCAACTCTAATAACAAACCGCAACACTTGAACGTATGGTTGAATCACGCGAGCTTCCAAAACAACACGATCATTTTGGCGTTAGCGCGGGTTTGTGTTCGTTCCATAAACGCATTTACTAAACACACGGTGTATCACTGAAAAGCAGTCCCGGCCGACACGCAATACTATTTAAAATCGGGCGCAAAATAGAAACCCAACGAGAGAGAAAAAAGAGAACGGAATGCCACACCCTAGTTATTTAAAACAAACCGTAATTACTACTTTCGTAAGCGCCCAGGCTACGCCCCCTTTCCTCGTCTTCATACTCTCCAATTCGACACCCTAAGTGGGCCATCAATAATCGGCTCCTTTGAGCGTCTTCCCCCTCGCGGATTCTCGAGCCCCAAAAAACCGCGTTCGGTATGCATTAAGAGTGGGGAATGTTGTCGGACGCGTGCCATTTGTTATCTTAATTAAACATCGATTTCTTCGCCGCGAGCCTCGATCGGGTAGAACACTTCGTTAGACCCTCTGAGATGACAGTGCGGTGGGAGCTGCGTGCTCGTTGGAGCCAGCCACGCGTCTATCTCTGGCCACGTGATCATGCTCCCATTTATATCCACGCGCAGAGGGTTGGGTCAGGTAACAAAAGGGACGAGGGTGATTGGCCCAGCGAGCTCGCAGCTTCCACCGTACTGTCGGCTTAGGGCGCGAACGGAGCATGGAAAAAGGTACTGACTGTACCTATGTACATGTCCCGTGGTTCGTGAATTCTCGCGTAGTTTTTTGCCGTATTTTGTGTGTGTGTGTGTATGTGTGTGGATGATTTGTACGATCCTTTTGAGCTGTTAGTATTTTGAGGGAGATGTGAGAGGAGAAAAGTAGCGAACAAATAAGTCGCAATTGCGGGGAGCAAAATATTTGGAGGATTGGAGGATAAAAGGGGAAGGGGGTTGATTGTAGATCGTTTCGGTATAAAGAACTCTTTCGCCGTAGTCGAGGAATACGTCGCGAAATCTCCTACGTGTTCGCGAATAGCAAACCTAGAAACGTAAACTATATCAAACCAAAGTAATGTTACTTTACTGCGTTTAATACTTAAAATGCTTTCCCGTAAAATCAAGCAAAGAAGGCCGGCAAATATCCGAACGAGACGGACCAAATCACGAACTCCCACCACTCTTGAGTAGATATAGTGTATTATAAACTTATTCTTATTCACCTCCTAACAGTTTTTTACAACCTGTCTGATGTATTTCAGTGTTTTTATGTATTGTTTTATTTATGTGCATTGCACAGGAGAGCTAAGTTTATAACAACTGTACCTTACATTTGTACCGATACATTGAGAAGCCTGAAAAATTGAAGTGAGCTCATTTTTAAAAATGAACGTTTAAGAGAGTGTAACCAGTACAATATTTATGCCCTGGTTGTTTTGATTGTAATTCTCTCGGCGGAGCTGTATTTTTAATTTAAAGAATGATAAAAATTACAACCTGACTTTATTAAAGTACGAGCTCGCTGACGTAGTTGTGGTAAACGTGGTGCCTCCTTGTGACGTGGGCGAACCACTAAATAAAACAAAATTAATCCAAAATTAAGGAAACGCGATCCCTCCGTAGGGTCAATCACTTGCTGAGTCATACGAAAGCTTGGTGGAATTCATATTAGAAACGTGTTAATTTAATGCAATGTGCGGACGCCACTGCGTTCACCATAACTGTTATGCCCGCCAAGCATAAGACGCATTCGTGATATCTCGTCACCGAAAACTACCCCCCCCCCCTCCAACCCTCACGCAAAAGAAAACTTTTATAGCTTTTAATTTATTGAGGCTTAAATTCGTTTCCGGGTTTGTACCGTAATTCGTCGAATTACGGAACATGAACGTGCATGTGTGTAATTGAACATAATGAACAAGCTACGACTGCCGTACTGTTGATTTGTTCCTACGCCGTTGGTTCGGACTGGTTATGAGAAATACATATAAACGTTGATATTTTCATTTTGAGGCTTAGATGGAACCCACCAAGTGAATCTGCGATGTGTGTAGAAAAAAACAAGAGAACTGAGGGTATATATAGAGCATATGGGATCTTAGTCTTCTACATATGTCGCAGGTATAGCCTTTCTTTACTACCGCGTAATAATTAAAAAAGAAAACACTTTTTTTATATGTATTCACACTGACGCCCCGAAGAAATGAGCCGAAAAGTATTTTCTAAGTGAATTGTTTGAAAAGTAACGAGAACAAAATTATTTTTCACGAGGAACAAGGGTAACTTTCAATAAATAAACACTGCTTTGAAATCAAAAGTTATGCCAGACGAACTTCTCAAACTACACCGCGCCCATTCCGAAAAAAAAATTTAATTACGCGACTTTACGCATCTCTAACTTCTTTTATCGTCATCAAGGAAACGAAGCATCAAAAGTAGACATCAAAGTCACCCGCATCGCGCTAACCTGATTTTCTTCCGGAGATACGAAACTTACCTAACAAGGCTCATTCGAGAAAGAACGCTTCTACGTAAATACCTTTCTAAAGTTAGTTTAGTCGACATCACAGAGAAGAGAGCCTATTTTCCCCGCGTACGCACCTCACAACGAAACAAACAAACAAAAATCTACAAACGAAGAGCCGATCTAAAGCGAGTTTGCGCCTCCATTAAATACCTTCTGATTAGGGTAGTAGGTTCGTCTCGAGCGCGCTCCAAAATTGCCAATCGAGATGGCGTGGAGATAGATCCTTCCAACGGCGTACTTTTTGTTTTGTTAATGTTATTATTTCCCGTTCTGTGTTAAGTGGAAAGGGAGGGGGGGAGAGAGTTTAGTTTCACGAAGCTTGCCGACTCCAAGCGAGCTGGCACTCGCGTTAAATTGCCCAATGAGTCTTTTAACGAAGTCCGCTTTCGACTAACGACGCCATTTAATCGTGAGCTGAAAACGAGGCGGCAAAAACTACGAGCACATTCCGACCAAAGAAAAATTTTGGGCCGCTATGGGCGGCTGATATCGGCTGCATACGAGCTGGCTCGGGTGCAAAATGAGCATCCTTAAAACTTGAATGAGCGTCATTTTTATTTATCTGGAATGTATTTACAAGGAGCGCGTAAATACGTACTTCTGCTGAGTGCACTAAAATAAGGAATAGCTTAGTAATTATATACGGTTTACTGCGTAAATCCTATATATACCTCGCTGTGACATATTCAGTTTGAGGAAAGGGACCCTCTATACACCTGTTGTTATGGAGCCGGAGTTGATAAACCGACAACAACTTGGAGGAACAAGTACGCGCGGCTTATTACATGGGTCATGAAACGATATCGGGTTGGAATGTTTCTGACTTTGCAGAGGCGTGCTGGTCCTAGTCTGGCCCAAGTATACACTCGCGCAGACCGCCACTGAATCAGAAGCGTCTTTGTCGCGGTGAAATTGCGAGGATAAAAGGGGACTATTTTTCCCATACTTGCCTTCGCAAAGTTTGATGACGTAATTGTGGGATCGAAAGCACCCACCTGACGACAATCGAGCGCGGCTCATGGATTGAACACTAGAACTGCGCGAGCACTCGACTGCGGCTCGCAACAATCAATGACTCGGCGGACAATCGGGTAGTGGCTCGAGTCCAAGTACTGCGGTGATGAGACTTTCTGAGCTCTGAACAATGCCTGGAGCTCAGCACGCGTGTTTAGATGCGGAGCATCTCTTGCTCGGGTCTATGTCCCGCGGCGTCGGCGTCGGCGTCGTAGTCCGCACTCATACTACGCATGCGCAACTCTCCTCCTTCCCTCTCTCCAACAGCTGCGCGTTACTCTCTCCGCTCTCTCTCTACCAGCTGCGTGCACTTCGCGTGCGTTCGCATCCACTCACACCACGCGCGCATGCGCAACTCCTCCTCTAGTCTCCTCTCCTTCAGGCGCGCTGCGCGCGTTCCCCCGGAGGAGTGAAAGGAGGATAGTTTTGGGCGCGCGGGTCGCAGCGCCACGCCAGGGCTTTCCAGTGGGGTGGGCTTTCCCGCAACTCTGCGGCTGTCGTCTGCTAGCGTTTCTCGGCCGCTCGCGTCCGCCACAGCCCGAATCCGGCCGGCCAAAAGAAATCAGTCAAGAAGGGAATAAATTAATTACGATCCGCGATGCTCCGCATCACCCCATGGTTCCCTCGGGAAGATGGTGTAATTTTTTTTTACTTTTCTAACCCCAGCGTGTGGGTATGATTAATGTTGGCGGCATAGGGTACGTACTAGGCCGTGTGGCCACGGCGGGGATAAAAATGCTCATATTTCTCGATTTTTTTAATGCGAAAGTAATATTGTTTAATGGACAGCAGCCGCGTAGTATGTAACCACGAAAGACGGCACCTAGTCCCATTGGCTGAGTGTAACGGCACCTAAATGCCCATTGGCTGCGCGAAACGGTTCCTAAATGCAATTCATCAAGCACGCGCGTTCAGAAATAAACACAAAGAAAGGCACAGCAACGCAGATCCGTCGTCACGCACCTCGACGCCGCGCCGAGCTTCACAATCCCGCCGCTGGCTCACCCAGTGGTGCAGCAGTCACCAGCGAGCCAGGGCGGTCAGCGCGGTGCACCGCCGCACTCCCTGCCGGCGCTGCGGCCGCTTCTGCTCCTCTCGGTGCCGAGAATGCTTTCGCATTTACAAATCATAAAAATTCTTAAATATCCTCAGTATTTTTTTTACCGGCTGTTTTGTTAGAGAGAAGAACTAAGACAAGTTTATTCAGGTATTAACGTTAGGGAGTGGTTCTAATTAGTATTTAGCGAAACTAGAAAAATCGTTTCATGGCTCTTTTAATATGCCAGGTGTTTCTGCGACGATTAAATCTCTGCAAATAGGTTGGTTCGAGAACAAAGAAACTTCTTTCAAAAGAAAACTGCCAGCCACGGCGGCCGTCAGCGATTGCGAAAAAAGCACTAATTAGAAAATTAACTACTTAAAGTGCAGTAATTAACTTCGTGATTATTGAAAATAAACAGATATATCATTTTAAGTAGAAATTTTCTGTGCGTCATTGAAACCTCCTTAAGCAGTCAGGTTAAGGAGAAATTGAAGCAGGTGGAAACCGCGCGAAGGAGTGGGGAGGGGGAGGGCTTAAGTTCTTTTTCGGGCAGCATACAGAAGGCTGGTGATGCAAAAACTGGAATGCTTTTCTCGTCATTCGCGTTTTCGCTACGGTAGGCTCCATTTCTTCTCATCTTCACAACTGATCATCGTTGATTTTTCTTTATCACCTCTCTCGCAGATACAGCCTCAACTATATTAATCACACAGTACTGAACATACGCAGATATTTAAACGAGGGGGAAAAATACACCCCAGAAAGCTGTTTCACCCTAATACAAGCTCACTGTATTTTTTTTTAATCTTTAGCTCTTAAGACATGACGTACGGAAATAATTGCGAAGAGAAAGAAAGATTTACAAATGGAATTATCTTCCGAATCCTTCTCAGCTCTCGCTTCCTACTCTCCCGCTTCTCACAACCTGAAAACGCGTATAAGCCGGGTAGGTCGCATGTCTCCACAAGTATTGATATCCTTACCCGTCGTAATCAAACGTTTTTTTATGACTATTTGTTTGTATATACGTCAGTCCCTTCCACTCGTCTTTACGCTCCCCACTCGTCCAATCTCGCTTGTTAAAGTTGTTTTTTCTCAAAGTTTGTGTTTGAATTGAGGTTATAAACAAAACTCCCATCTCGGAAATCAGGGAAAGCTGGGACATTTTGCGACAATGAAAATGCAAAGCCACCCCCCTCCCCCATCTCCGCATCCCCGTTTATGTAGGAGGCTGTGCCTCATCGGATCCCCGAAAAGCGCTGCTTCCTCCTATCGGTCCCGCCCAGACCCTTCATTTAGAAGCACGGAGATAAGCAATCGTCGCTCGGTATCCACCCACCGAGCTCCCACCAGTGCCGGTCTTCCTCTCTTCTTCGATTTTTATTTGTTTATTTTTAATTTGGTTTGCTCGTAGGTTTGGCTCGTTCAAATGACAGTCGTTTGTTTTCCCCCAGATTACTGCGGCATTTTGCGGAGCCATTTGCCAGTCCGTCTTTTTCCGCTTTCTTCTCTTCTTCTTTCCTTCGTAACTTTTTTTTTTACTGTTTCTTTTTTTAATTTTTGGCAGTCTCACTTTCTCTGGCACGTCATGCTCAATTTGTTATCGGATTCAAAACGCCGATTGAGGGTTGGGGGTTCTTGCGTACCACTGTGAGCATTCAACGTGTAATTCGCCCCATTTGTTTCTTTTTTTTTTACGAAAAATTGCGCGCCGTATTTGGAACGTTTCGATAACGCCAAATACGCTAACAACAGGGAGTTTTAGGATAGCGTACGCAACTTTATCGCACGCTACGCAAGAAAGTTTTAGAATAGCGCGTTTCTCCGCCGCGACACAAAAACCCAAGCATCTCGCGCTTGCAACGCCACCAAGATGCTGTAACAATTTTTATTTCAAGCACGAAGTGCTGTAATATGTTGTTGTTTTTTTTTGTCCAGAGCAACATTTTAGATTTGTTTAAATATGAGAATGCGACGCGAGCGGTTGACCGGTCGTGTCCGATTGCGTCGCCTCGGCAAGACAGGTCTCGTGTAGCTGACCTCCGCACACGGAGCCTTCGCTTCGAGATGATGGCGCTTCGCCAGCAAGTTGCCGGCGATCGTTGCCCACCTTGCTGGGTCTTCCAAACCTTTCGCGACGTACACCTCCCGTTAAGAGTGCAATGTTGTCCTGTACTGAAAATCGTAATCGCGAGGATGCCACCGACGTCACGCTCACGACCACCGCCCAAGCGGCCGTAGCCGCTGTTCTGGGAGCCGCCATTTTTAAACTCTGCACGTCTTGGCTTTAGCCAACTTCTCGCGCGTCACGACTCCTCCTAGGCGGAGGACAAAGACTCTTTTTTTACAGCAGAGCTGTTAAGGGCAAGTTTCCAGGATCGTGTCCCCCGCAAAGAAATGAAGACACCGAACTCTGGACACGTACCGCCATCTATGAGCGACGGCGGAAAGCCACGTATCTGGTTGCCGTCGTCGCTCATAGATGGCGGCAGCCTTTCCACTTTGGCCTGCCGACTTGCGGCCGGCCATTACTTTCCATTGTACCGCTCCGCTAGTCTTCCTCCTTCACCAGAGTGGAAAGGCTGAAAGTTTATTTGCGTACGCACGTAATTTCCGAAAAATAGCGTACGCTAAAATAGCGCACGCAAAACTCAAAAGGAGCGTTCGGCGCATGCGTATAGTGGCGACGGCGCTATTCATTGCGCACGCAAAGCCTTTGCGTACGGTATTCTAAAACTCCCTAATCTCGCACAGTACTATCATGAAGTTATTATAACGAACGCTAGAGGTTCCAATGGCGCTAGTGTGCTGCCGCAAATTGAAGCAGAGAGCAACCAGTCGGAAACTGACTTCCGGTAATGCATTTATATGGGAAAAAGTGAGTGAATTTTCTTTCTGCGCTCGAATATAGAGCAAATATCACGAACAACTCGTACGTAATAGGTAGATTGGAACAGTTCTCAGTCACGCAGACGAAATGTTTCGTTTGTTTTGAGCCCAAAATGTGCTTTTACGGCAAAACCTGGGCAGCTTCGCAATGCCTCCGCTAGATGCGTTCAGCCGCGGTGCTTTATATTGAGTTTTTATCGGAGCTATACAGTGTACACTGATCTCTGGGGCTAACAGTATTGAAAAAAATAGTTCATCATTTTTCTTTTTTTTACAGCGATCGCATATACAAATCTGGGCTCAGTTTTGCGTAAAAGCCTCAGGATTTGGTACGGTCGCGTGTCTATGGGTCAAAATTGTACAATATGGCGGCAGCCAAGTGGGGTCACTTTTGCCTGGAGAACGCGATACGAGTTCATCGCTTTAAGCCCCTCACCTCGTTGAGTACACCCTACCTCCGGGCAAAGGACGGGGGCTGTGGGACCTCATTTTCATCGATGCCGACAGTCACCTCCAATCACACCAGGATCCCGCCGGTGACGCAAGCTTATCACGTCACCGCGCGTCGTCTTCGCGGACTCGCTCGGCGAAGACGGAACTGGGACTTACCATCATACAATCGTGTCCCTTTAAAACATCGTGATCCACATAACCAAAACCCAGTCTCCATCATGTCCGTCGTCTCCCAGCCCTTAACAGCCTCTAGCGTACATTATAATAACCATATGAGTAAAGTTACTTGTCGGTAACGTTGTGCCACTTGCGGATTTTAAACCATGAAATGCTTTTTGACGCTACATGCTAATCCGAAAATTTTGACCATCCGTCCGTCTGTCTGTGCGTTTCCCGCCTAATTTAGCGGAGAAATTGATATAGCGAGATATATCCGCGAATTCAGTTACTCTGCTCAATATAGCGGAAAATTGATGTGATGTCATCTGGTGATCATTGATCACCAGATGATGTGATCTGGTGCATGGGACATACAAATCAATTCAGTTTCGCCCTCTAAAATTTGACGGATAAATTAACATCACGTGACCCATACATCCATTCAGTTTCCCCGCTAAATATAGCGGGAAAATATACGGTATGTGCCACAGCGATTCCCTATAACGCATTTTGTGCATTACAGTACTTAAAGAAATAAAAGTTGGTGCCAATATTATTTTTTAATATAAATCGTTTCACAAGGGCCCCGGCATATTGAAATATTGTCGCTTCCAGTATTGGCGAAAACATTATTTTGATGAATAGAATACATTTAGGATATAAGAGTAACCGTCATCCATTCTCGTTTTGCCTTCCCTCTATTGTTTTACTATTGCAGGTCGAGTTGTTTTTCTATTACTTCGTCGCCCATACAGAATATGCCTACCAGGTGGCTGAGGGCGAGTAAGCTTAAAAAGGTAGTTTGGCAACTCCAGCGAAATCGACACCGCGTAGCGGCAACGCCGAGAAACTCAGGAGAGGAGAGCGTTTTGGCTTTGTCGTCTGCTATCGCTGCTTGGTTTTCGTAGGCAGCATAGAAAAAAAAACATCGTTACCAGTAAATTATTTTATGCCTTGTCGTGTCATTCCCACACTATGACTAGAAGAAGATTTGTACCATCGAAAAATTGCTTTTGCTTTCATATATAACACCGTTTTTACGCTGCAGTGCGAGAAATTTATGGTGGTCCGCGTGCTGAACGACGAAAAAGACGTCCTTTCATCCGCCATTTCGCCTGACCAGCGCGCCCCTATAGTTCGCTGGAGTCGCGAATACACTTTATCCGTTCTTTCCACTACGCTGCAACCGCGAATGCGGATTTAACGGAGCACACTCAAAAGGCCCGTTCACGCACTTGCGATCGAGTAGGACCGGCTGAGACAAGACCGGTTTTTAAGCCTCTTGCGACGCTTAGGACCGGATGCGGTCTACGGAGCAGGTCCTAAGCCATCGCAAGAGTCTTGATAACCGGTCTTGTCTCAGCCTGTCCTACTCGGTTGCAAGTGTGTGAACCTGTCTTAAGAAAGAAAGAAAAAAAGTACGTGAACCTCATTTTTCTACAGAACGAGGAGAGCGAATCACAGGGAACAAAAGAAGGATCCTAGTGAATTACGAAGCTCAGAACGATGAGGTGCAAAATAAGAATAAAACACTCTACGGAAAGGCGATGAGCAGGAATAACGTCACGGAGTGTCCCTGAGCTCATCGTTTTCTTTTTCTTTCTCTTTTTTTCGCTCTAGTCATATGTTGAGCGTTTTCATTCGCTGGCGTTTCTAAAACGTTCCAAGTGATTGGCTGTTTCCGTTTTCCGCAGGAGAGTACACACAGAGTACGTCAAGTAATTTGACGTGTCGTACTATTGGGTTATCGCGATCCTGGCGGTCGGTTAAAGAAGCAACGGAGGCAGCGGCGAAGGCGGCGAACGGACGCGAGCGTCGCTGCCGTCGTGGCGTCCCAACTCCTGACTGCCGGACTTTCCTAGGGCTGTCGGGCTGCAGAGCAAACTGCAGCAAGACAGGCGTCTGCAGTAGTGACCTCTGCCGATGTGCCACCGCCGGGATTGCGGCAAGAAGCAGTTCGATACAGCTCGGACGTCACTATAGTCGGTGAAAGTTTAGGAGTAAAGTGAAACCTCCTCGCACCTATTTCCGCTTTAGTAGAGGGGAGCACTGGAGAGGAGGTCGCTCCTCTCCAGCCCTCGCTCTGCTAAAGGGAGAGAGGAAGGTCTAGGCCAGAAAAATGAGGACGCCGTAAACGTCCTCGACTGACGTAAAGACGTCAATCGAGGCACCGTGGATTAAGATAGCAACGCAATCGAGGCAATGATGTTAATGGCATTGACAGGTGCCTCCGCTTGTTGCGTACGATTACTGAGGTTCAAAAGCCCAAAGAAAAGTCGATGGACGAATAGAAACGACCACTTTCACTAAATATAGACACTGTGGCGATTGCGAACACGAGAATTTGGTGAATATCCTATATAAGGTACGGGATGCGTGAAAAGATCATTTGGAAGGAATAGGCGAACCGCAGTATATGGGTTAGCTATGCGTTCTTTCAAGTTTATTAAGTTTTGGTTTAACAAATTCTTGTTCTTTTAAAATTCACGATTTCGAAGACATTCTTCTTTCTACTTTTTTCGATAAGGTATGCTTCTATGATCGCGCGTCGCGCGTCGTCAGGTTCTCGCACGCACCAGAGTTCACAGATGACGAAACCTTAGTCTCTCGAAAATTGCTGAACAACCAGACGTAAGTTTTACTATTTCCTCAGTGTGACTTTTTAATGTATATAACTAAACATCTGGTCAAATACATTTACAGTCCGAAATTAGATTTTTTTTGTTTGTTTTATGCTCTACTGTAAAAGAGGCTCAACTTCAACGGAACTAATTCGTGTCTGACAGTGTTCGCGCACTCACCTCTCAATCGAAACACGAACAAGTAGCGCGCTGTGGCAAATTTTGCACACCTTTGGAACACAAAAAAGTTAACACATGCAAGCACACTGTTCGCAGCCTTTTGAAATAAAAAAGAAAAATTAGAACGCAGCTGTAATCGACGCACAAAAAGAGATAATTTAATAACCGAGGGACCGAGATGTTGTTTTGATTAAGCAAACTTTCTTTTTATTTTTTCCACCACATGATTTATTCTTTTTCTTTTTTTTTATAGATATAACGTTTCGTCGAGCGCGTTCCCGGAACGTAAACAATTTTTACAAGTCCGCCTTTACTCCTTCCGTTTAACTACATCCTTCTGTTTATTGGTCACTTTTACTTCTGTCTCAGCTTTTGTACTCAAAAACTCGCTGCGATGGTTTTGCTCGTTTTAGTAGCAAGCGCTCATCTTTCGTTTCGAAATACGTTTCGAAGCGCTTAGGAGAAAGTTAATTTGCATACCGAGGCAATCGGAATTCAAACATTCCCTTTTCTGCCCCCCCCCCCCCCCCCCCAAGAGTGTAATGGAACTTGGAATATGTTTTCTCTCCAAAAGTTAAGGACCACGTTCAAAAAAAGAAGAAACAAAAAAAGCAAGCAAGTTGAAGTCGGATTTGGATTATTTTTTAATGAAAATATTAATAACATAAACAAATGCTAAAAAAATAAAAGAAAGTTTGAGCATAGTCTTTCACAAGCTGAAAATGCGAGCAGCTGTGGGCAGACCCCAATCAAAAGACTGACATGAAAAGAAAAAAAAATCTTGCTCTGATTTCCGTTGTAAGATTTTGTCGGTTCAGATATAATTTAATTATAGTCGTCGTGATTTTAAGAGGTTAGAAAATCACATCAGAACCGAAAACACTTGAAAGACAGAATAGAGTCAGGATAAAATAAAATACAGGGTTGAGTCAAGACCACCCAGAAAACAAGGCGTGCCCCTAACCCTCCCCCCCGGCTCTTCCCCAAACGTCATCACTGTAAAAATAGATGAACGTATGGATAGATGATACTGAACCCTTTGAATTGGCCGGCGGCATGCGCCACCTAGCCGCTTGGGGCGGGTGGGGATTCACGAGAAATGACGTCATGAGCAGGCCTTATCTTCTAAGTGGTATTGGTTGAGTAGAGAGATTAGACAACCTAAAGAAGCTTCTTTTTTCTTTTTGAGGAAACGCATGTCAACGTAAGAAGCCCTCTGAGCACATTTCATGCATACGCAAGGAATAATATATTTGTATATAAATATATTTTTTTAGCTGAATAGCAAGCATAAAACTGTTGATAAAACTCCTCCATCGCGAAGCCTTCACTTGCAGGCCCAGAAACATCAAGGTCTGTATAGTCGAAATAGTGCAAAATCTTATTTTGTATCCCAAGCTATCACATGAAGTGTCGGCGCGGGTTTCTCACGCAATGTCCGTTGCAGACGGGCTTCTCGGATAAATACGCAAAACAAATTTCGAAAGTTGCGTACGACATCTGACAACCGGACGTAAACATGTTTCTTTTTTTTTCTCTTATATTTTGCAAAGAGGAGGATTTTGCAAAAATGCATTAGAGGCGCGAAATTTTCATTCTTTATTTTCATTGGCTTCCCTACTTTTTTTTTTTCTTTTTTTTTAAGCTCTGATGTACGAGTACGTCTATCAAACCAGAAGTGTGTTTTCCGAAACCAACTTTCAAAGTACCACGAAATAAGTTCTAGTCTTCAAAAAACTTAAGGATTAATAAATAATAAAGAACATCATAAAGTTTCGGCGCTTTTTATTGCGGTGTATCGCTACGAATAGCAGACGTACAACACACACGTCGTCTGCTAACTTTTATTCTGGAAGGAGTGCATGGCAAACACGGTTCGGCGCTTTTCGTCTAATCTCTTTGCGGGTGTGGGAGACAGTTTCGCACTTCCGTCGCTTTTTTTCTACCCTCTTATTTCGGTTACGTACCTTTTTTTTTTCTGCCATTATTTAGTTTCGTATTCAGACACATAAATAGATCCGAATATGCTGCGTTCACGTTGCCGTGAAAGTGGCGTGGAGTGGCGAAATTCCTTCTTAGCCGTTTTCTTTTTTTAATATTTTGGCTTCTAAATCTGCCGCAAGGTGATGCGCATGAGCGGTGTGTTTGCCAACCCATCGAGTTTCCGAATTCGCATAGCGTTCCAATATTTTGTATAAAAATATGCAGTCTACTATTTTTTTTTCTTGTGTTGTACTTCCAAGCTTTTCTTCTCGTCGAAAAACAAACATTCTCGGTCCTTAAATTTTCGTCCTTTGAAGTAAAAGCACGGCGTCGTTTATGATCCTATCTCAGGTGACAAGAACATTCCTTCAGAGACAGCATGCAAAGCTTGCCACACGTGGCTGTTAAAGAAAGGCGTTTACACGGCATATCACTTTTTTTCTGAAAAAAAAAAAATAATAATGCATTCTTTTGAACACTCTGGCCATCAAGGCGCTTCTGCTTCAGTCGGTTTCAATGCTTTTAGCCTGAACCATAAGTGCTGAAATGGGCGAAAATCATTCTTTAAATGTTTCTTATGATAGTTTAAAAAAAACGCAGCATCAAATGTTTATTTGAAAATCGCGATGCAATACGCGGGAGTACACACAGAAATACACTGATCAGCCAAAGCATTATGTGACCACCCACCTAATACCACGTTCCTCCACTTTTGACAGACAAAATAGTTGCAACCCACCTTGGCATTGAATTCCACAAGTACTTGGTCAGTGCTTTGAGTAAGATTGTTCCAACTTTGTAGGCACGTGTCGAGCGATTCCCTGTATATTACGAGAAAGGGGTTTGCGAGCTCCAAGTCGGCGCCTCATCCCATCCCAGATGTGCTCAATAGGACTAATATCTGACCAGTTACGTGGTCAGGTCATCAACTGAAATTCATCATCATCATCCTTAATCCACTGTAGCACAATGCTGGTCTAGTGACATGGAGTGACATCCGCATAACAAGATGATATAGATAACGCGGATGGATCGTCAGTTAGGTGGCAGCGTCAGCTAGGCGCGGTTATTCCCACAATGTAGGGGTTGTGGTCATTATGCTTCGGCTGATCTGTGTATCTTTAAAGCTCCAAACGCCAGCGGTCACGCGCACACGTATCAAGATAAATTTAGGCTTATCAGGAACCATCAACAAAGAAACGAATAGCAACACTGCATTCACTGGCGGATTAAAAACCGCAAGGTTTGTGTTATCTTGCTCACGCCTCTAGGTTCGTGATATTTGTTTCGGTATTCTTATCACACACTCTAAAAAAAATCCCGTGCGTCTACTTTCCCTCACAACACTCGGAGAGCCAATCAGCGCAACTTACGGAGGCAGCTCAGCGAATGACGATGCCGAAACATATGTTTAGACCAAAAAAACACAGTCTGAGTTGGGACATTAAGCAATGCAAGCGTGACGTTTAGCATTGCTAAATGTCACAACTCAGACTGCGTTTTTGGGTCTAAACATATGTTTCGGCATCGTCATTCGCTGAGCTGCCTCCGTAAGTTGCGCTGATTGGCTCTCCGAGTGTTGTGCGGAAAGTAGACGCACGGGCTTTTTTTAGAGTGCATAATGCCATTATATCAAAGCAATTATAAGAGTCCCAGACTTCTCATAACCCGAGTTTTTCTAAACTCTCAGCGACCCTAATCACTTTGTTCGGCGTTCTTATCGTCTAATGACGAAGTCACATTGACTGGGGAGCCATAAGAATATGCTCGAAATTCGCCACTGCTTGCTTTTCTTATGATGTATATGACTGCTGTGCTTGGTGTGGTAAGAAGAAAAAAGTACCGTGCAAAAAAGTCAAGTTTACAAAGTACGCGTTAAAACAGCGCAGTAGATAAAAGAAAAAGAAACTATGACTGTGTATTTTTAACGATATGAGTAAACAAGAAATATGAACCTTTCTCTCGTTACGAATTTATGAAGGTATCTTTTGCCACTTTATGGCTGATGTTATCACAATAAAAATATATATATATATACCGCTATGTTACAGACTTGGTGCGTTCGTGTCGTTATTGCTTCCTGCACTTTCGGGGTTGAGCCTATCTGTAGCTTAAGCACTCATCTTACCGTATCCTAAATACTTTTTTTGAGTAACTTGGTATTTTACAAATGCTTTTTGAAGGTGTAGTATTGAGTACCCTAACTTAAATATTTCTTGCCAGTAACTTCTGTTCAGCTTCGTAAGTCACTCGCAAGTTACTGCTCAATTTGTAGACGCGCCAGTGATATCTCCTTTCCCGTCTAGACAACACACACACACGGAGTACGTGCAAAGATGCACGCATTCAGAGGACGAGCGTGATCGAGCAGAGACGTCGCATGGAGGACTGTACTCAGGTTTTTCGCCCGGAGATCGCCGTACTAACAGACTGCACCAAACAGACACGACACGATCCCTGGGGAGACAAGCTATTCCGAGCGGCGTGGAAAGGAAGTCCCCCCTCGACAGACACTTCACTTTCCCAGACAGAAATAAATAACAAAGCTACATCAAATACGTCCCTAGCTTAACATGGCGTGTTGCCCAACGTAGCCGAAAGAGGTTTTAGTCGATTTCGTCTCTGCCCTTTCTTTGAACGGGTTTCGTACACGTGTTTTGCATCACCCTGAAGAAGACTAGACAGTCGAGACCTGGACGCAATGGAGCGTGAGATCCAGGGAATGGTTTTCGTTCTGAAGCGTTTCGGGAAAATGTTTGAATGCGTTGAAAAAAACAGAGGTTGACCTACACGTGCAATGTCTACGTATAATATCAAGTGAGGTATCCCAGCCATTCCTTGTCAAGCTTTGCTTTAAGGAAATGTTTTCTCAACCCATTAACTCATAAAATAGTCCCGAAAAATAAACAACATCGGTTGCGCCACGCGCCTTAACAAGCAAAAGAAAACACGCCAGTGACTCGTACGTCTCTAAGACAAAATTATGTCTGACGTTAGAGCCAAACCTTTTTCTTTTTCTTTCCCTTTTCTCTCTTTTCTTCTTTCTTTCTCTCTCTCTCTCTCTCTTTCTTATTTTTATTAAAACAGTAGAAGTATCGATGTCAACTTCAACGACTTCCGTTTGTTCCAGTGGAGTCTAGTGCTTTGAGACAAAATGTTCGGCTTACAATTTTCGGAAGACAGCTGATACATGTAAAAAAAAAATAAACGAATAATTTAAATGCTCAATCATGTTGTGCGGCTCTTTCAAACAATGCGCACAAAAAAATAAACACCTAAAGGTATATCTTCTAAACACACACAACAACAACAAAAATAAAACCTCCGATACACTGCAGATATTGTTCTGTTTCCTCCAGCACGTAGCAATGAAAAACTCGAACTTTCAATATCAAGAGTTTTCGAGCAGAATGGAAGAGAAGAAAAAAATCGTTCGTCGCATTAAAATTACTGTACGCCCGCCCCGTATTCTCGTTACAAGCTCTCAAAAGAGAGAAAGGACGTATCATTCAACCAGACTCAATTCCAGCCCAAACAATGAGACACGACTTATAGATCGATGACATATCGGCAAAAAGCGCGGTCCGCACCCTCCCCCACAAAAGGGACTTCCAGCATCGCTTACTAGCGCTCAAAATTTTTGCCTCCCATCTTCCGCCGTCTCAAAAGCTGTCGCGTGCTAGAACCACTAAAGCAAAAATGTGGGATCGGGTTCCGCTTGAACTCTTATAGAATTTCTTTTACATTTCTTTTCTATGTTTGTTTCAATAACCACCGAACGTAAACGCTTCAGACGATCTTCTTTTGTTCCTCCATCGGCGTATATAGGCGTACGGTTTTAAGCGATATAACAACGCCCCAGTTTCCCATTCGGACGTAGCGTCGCGTGTCGGCCGAGGTTCTTCCGATAGCCCGGCCGATCGGCTCTTATGTTGTCCGCGGGCTTCATAATATAAAAAAGAAAGCGATTCAGAAGGGAACATTTTGGTTCTGACGCGACGAAGAAAGGGAAAAATGTATCGATCGTATGGCGGCACGTCAAAGGAGTGACCTGATCCCGGAACAATGAAAACAGTGAAAGAAAAAAAGATCAAAGTCTTAACCCCATTGAGAAAAGGCGTCTTGGTTCTGATAAAAAGGGGGAGGGGGGGGGGGGGGGGCAGGCTCGAATATTGCCGCCGCCGTAAAAGGTTGATCGCTTCGAGGAGGTAACAGGGTTCCCGCTGAACTGGAATCAATCTTTGGACGAACAAAGGAGTCGCGTTACCCAAAGTGCCCGACTGTTTTCCAAGCGTTTGGGAGACGCGAACGCGTATAAAGCTGCGCGCGCATCGGGCGCTTTCGCTAACGAACATCCGTGCGCATGTACGCACACGCATGGTGCAGCCAGACAAAAGCGAAACGCGAGATACTGGTGAAATCGGGTCCTACGTATAAACAATTCTTTTCGTGCGTGAGGGGCAGAAACTGCAACATTAAAGACTCATATCCGAGTATTGCAAAGAGGAGGAAATGTAAAGGGGATAAAATGCACGAGCCCGCGAGATATTACCGGCGTGATTAGTTCTACTCACTGATATTTAAGGAGCACGGGAAGGGGGGGGGGGAGTTCCAGTCATCTCATCATCGCTCTGCAATCAATCAAATTCAGTTAAATTCTTTATTGATCCCTGAATCAGAGAAAGGAGGCAGAGAAAAAGGAGCTGACAGGCTGCTTGACTATAGCCTCTGCCCCCCATAGCAGCCCAGGGAAGAACAAACATAAACGTAAAGACACTAGCATTTGACATATTCATTATTCATCAGATGGCGACCTTCGTACGCTTAGGTCACCGAAGTCTAACTATGAATGAAACGAGTGTTGTAGGCGTTAACGAAAACAGTGTAACGGAATACATTACTCGTTAATTGCATAATAAAGGAACCTTTACTGATAAAGAGTAACGCACGTTACTAATGCCTTACTTTTTATTTATAATATAACAGTATTATCATTTTGTTCTTCTTTTTTTTTTACATTGGGACAACGGGCGTGGGCTATTGCGGTTTTTCTGAAAGTGGGACTTTCTGCGTGTGGAAAGGCGATTTCTCAGTTTATAAGTGAGAGCTAAAATGAATAACAATATAATTTGTCTCTCTACCTGGCACTAACAAACGGTATACCAGGTTTAAACCGATTAAAAATAAATAAATAAGGTCTAAAGTGACCAAAAATGAAATTTTCATTTAAAATTCTAATCAACAATGAAAAACAGGGCGGCAGAGAATCCACGAGATCGGGTACGGGCTTCTGTTTTATCAGCTGGGCTTTTATCGAGTATAAAATCATGGTAATAATGGCGTAGTTTAAAATATAGTCCATTTAGTATTATGCACTCTTGGTCTTGTTTCTTGGTTGAGACGACGACGAGGTTTCTTCACCTGTGTTCTTTTGCTTGAGTTATTTTTTTTTTTCAATCTGTAATATAAAATAATACAAATATATAATATTAGGTTTATTAAAGAATGAAAGTGTGTTTATTTTATTACTTTCGGCTTAATCTAAATTACTATTTCAAACTGTGCTTTCGCATTTTTCTTTTTTTCTTCTCCCGTATTCTAGAGCTAAACTTTGTGATAATGGATGTGCATTTTTCCTCCATCATGTTGTGTGTTACCAAGGCTATGGTCCTCTCAGTGACAGTATCCCTCTGTTTCGAAGGTGGGAAAAAAAACGCGCAAAATTTTGAGGGCATGTAGTATGGGTGCAATAACTAATGACTTGGTGCCTATACTTCGTTTCAGATGATGTCCAGACGCAGCCGACACGGCGAGCTAACACCACGAGCGTCAAAAACGCCAGTCACCGGACCTCTTTGTTTTGTTCATGATTGGTTTAGCGATGATATAACACGTACAGAAACATGACGGACTCCATGATAGCGCCCTTTTGACCCTGTACGTTCTGTCCCATCAACTCGTGGCCGTGGGCCGAATCTGGGCTTAGGGTGAAAACCAAGGATAGAAACACGGAAACAGATTAGGTGTACTTTTTTTCAGGTTTTGGGACGAAAATGTAATGAGTGATGTAACCACGTTACCCGTTCCTCGAAATAAGTAACGAGAGGACGTTATCCGTTACTGATTTGAAAACAGGACGAGTTTCTTACTACGTCACCGAAGAGAACGCGTTGCCGACCAACACTGAATTGACACTAATACCATGGAACAATTCTAAAGAGTCGGCAAGCGAGCGCATGCACATGGAATAATAATAAAAAAAGGATCGTCAATTTAAAGAAAGATTTCGATGGCCAGCGGCACAAAATTACGGTGTGTCTATGCAACGCGGCACTCTCTATATTCATAAAAGTACATGCACGCGTAAGGCCGTTTCTTAAATCATTGTAAACACAAATGTTGTAAGGAAGTTTCCATTGTTGTCTGACACGGAAGTAACCATGGCGTCCAAGCCACTGCTACAAAAGGCTCGACGTCCAGATTCAATAGTTACCTAAGTGTCGCGCAAAGACGAACACGAATAAAAAGAAAGACAACGCACATTTGTACACTCGAGCGTAAAAAAGGCAAATATGTACAGGAGACCCACATTAACACAGAGTCTGTCTTCTTTGAAACGCTCCTCGTCATACGCGCATTAAACAACAAAAAAATTAATTGACTAACGCGCAACGCAAATGTTAAAACAAACAGCACAAAACGTCGAGACATAAAACTGTAATAAACTCGTTCATGTGCCCAAACTCTATAACAGGAAAAGGGCGTACAATTCAGTGTGCGCGCAAAATGTTGTGAGGACGTTGAAGAAAAAAAAATGGCACCCGTAATTATGTTTATATATAGTATAAAAAAACACGCCATAATATACGACAGAAAATAAGAAAATGAACTGGAATTTTTTTTTCGTGATTTCTATGCCAAAGTATATCCTCGCCAAAGAAACAAAACAAAAACAAGAAAGAGCGTGGCGAGGAAATGTTTTTTGTCGTAGCTTTACGCAGCCAAAAAGTTTAAAAGACGACAAAAAAAAGATCAGAAATGGCTTAACATAAATTACAGGAATAAAAAAAAACGGAGCTAACAAAAAATAATTGAAAAAAAAAGTCTAGACGTCTTGCTAATAGTAAGAAGTAAAACCCGGAAATAATTGCTAGACAGAACCCAGAGTTCCAGCCATCCGTCCGAAATTAAGTCCGTAGACGAAAGTCAAAGTATAAACCGCTCCACTACATCCTTGAGCCCATCTCTCTTAAACTAAAACAAAAACAAAACAAAAAAACACTCAAACTAAATAGACACATCTAAATACCGGGAACGAAAGAGAAAAATGCGCGGACGAAACAATAGTAGACCGAGGCCATGAAATCAACCAAAGAACCATAATGAAGCCGCGAGTCTAACGAAAAAAAATTAAAAAAAAACCTAAAAAAGATTATGAAAAAAAACATACTAGAATGGCGGCATTCACTTTCAGTTTCTTCGGAACAAGATCACAGCGTGGCTCTCCCCTTTTTGGGGCTAGTATATGCGTCGCCACCTTGATGACCCACCCTGGCCATCTAACAACGCGCAGACGCCCCCCCCCCCCCCCCCCCTTTCTCCTTTTCCGGACTGTCGTTTCGCTCAATGAGCCATTAGTGGCGGCCTGAAAGGGGCCTCCATTACTACCCTTTCTCCCCGCCCTTCTTAAATGTCTTCTCATCGTTGGAAGAAAGCACGAGAGAGAGAGAGAGATAGTGCAAGAAAGCACAGCCGTTAAAAGCAGGTTTTCTCAGAGGCCGCGCTTTAAGGCTGCCTGCCGCCTCTGCTGTTCCCTTCATCTCAAGACGCTTCTTTTCTCAACAATAGGCGCTTTTGTTTTTGTTTTTCTTCGCAAGGTCCCCCAGCCAGACCCAGTTCTTTTGTGTGGCGCAGCGGTCGGTGCGCGTGTTATATGAAGGGCGCCGTGTAAAGGTTTCCGTTATCGCGTTACTGCTTTCACTGTATATTTTTTTTAGGGAGGGGGGGGAATTGAGCGGTGAACGCGTGTGTGAACGCATGTGGCGCATGTGTGCGTCTGTGTGCGTAAATTGGTGCGGACCGAAGGTGGTGTTCATAAGAGTTCCTCATTTTTATTAGATAGTGTTTTGCGTTTCCGTAAGGATACCCGATAACGATACGACGCATGGGCAAAAGGTGCCGTGGGAGGGTTTCCGGCGTTATCGGAACGCGAAAACTACCCACCGTGGAAGAGACAGCTCCAGGAGCGCAAGACGATACGAGAACAGCGAACATAAGAAATCGCACACGGCATGTATTAGGCTCTCACTCACTATAACACTCCCTGCCACAATGCGATCTGAGACATACGAAACCTAATTAATTGCTTTTTTTTTTTAGAAGAACAATTGTGGGGACTGCTCCTTGACAGGGGTTGAAATAATGACAAAACGCCGAGCTCTTATTGGCTGATTGACAAAAAATAGTGGGTAGGTCCCAACGCATCTAGCATTGAGGCCTACCCACTATTCTTTCAGTCAGAGCCAATCAGAGCTCGGCGTCGTTCTGACGTCACCGCAACACCTGCGCAAAAAGCAGACGACTTGCTTTCCGCATCGAAAATATGACTACATCGTTTTTTTTGTTTTTGTATATAACAATATTGGATGCATTGCCTCGTGCCGTCGCACATGCTAGGGATTATCGAGTGTCCCGGGTGAAAGCTATACTTCCCAAGAACATTACTCCGTGATATCAGGACGATGAACAAAATGTAAGGGCGCAAACGAGTCTGTTGTGTCACTGTACAGTAGTTGCACAAAACCCGAGACTGCGGGTAACCGACCACAACACAAATACACTAACACATAGAGACTTTATTGTGTTGTGTCGTTTACTCGCAGTCTCAGGTTATTCTAACCATATCAGGACGATCGGGAATATCGGGCAGCCCTCGAACTGTCTTTGACTTGGCTAATAGCTGCAGGCTACTAGCTTGCCTTTTTACGATTTTATTTTCGGGACCGACCGAATTGCTGAAGTATTTAACAACAGCAAAATCTGTTTTTATCTTTTTCTCTAAAGAACAATTTTTTTTTTTTTTTAGTTAATGCAGTCGAACGTTTTCTTGACTCGTTTTATTCCCTTATTCTGGGAAGATATGTCACCACTGAGGAGCGCTGGAAGGCATATAAGCGAAACCGGAGTCGATATGACCTATTAATCGTGCATTCTGAATCGTTTTCTTACGTTACGGCATAGTCATTTGTTAGCGTTGTTATTTTTATTTATTTCCTTTGCCAAGGATGCGTTGTAAAAATGTATGTTTGGTAAAGGTTAAGTCACCGCTTACCAAAACATACGAAAACCTACTGTGCAATGACAGAGAGAGAGAGAGAGCACAAATTCCAGCAGTAATCTCGCAAGAAAATATTATTAATATAATTTTTAATTGTCACTGCAAACGTATTAGCAGTAACTGTAGTAGCGGTAGTAGAAATGCTAGCACTTGTGCAAAGTTTTAAAAATATATAAATTTTGTTTTTTTACCGTTTAAAAAAAAGCATCGCTGAACGCTTTTTGTTAGCCCAAATGTAGCACTAGAGGTCCTAACCAGATGACAAAGTTACAGCTATGAACCGATATCTTATTAAAAAATTTGAGTAATTTTCTGAAATTTTCAATGGGAAAATAAAGCCCAATTTCCCCATTGGTTTTTGTTGTTGTTGTTGCTGTTGGCCGCCATCAGGCCTCCATTTTTCCATCGAAATTTTTAGAAAATCCCATATAACTCCTGAATGAGATGACGGCTAGTGTGGAAACTTTGGCATCATGGTTCGGACCTCTATCGCTACATTTCGGTCGAAAACGCACGTTCGACACTGAATAGCTTATTTTTGCTGTAAAAAAAAAATCACCACCTAAATTTTTTCGGGGAGCACTCCGTACTTTCACTACTTTTACTACAATATCGCGACCAGAAATACGTGCAACGCTTACTAGTCATTGCAGTATTCGTAGTAGCAGTGATATTGTACTAGCAGCAACAGCAATAAAATGATTTCTTTGATGATTGAGGTAGTCGTCGTAACAGAAATATTGTAACAGTGGAAGTAATCGAAGTAGCACAAAAATTGCAGGCAACCAAAAAAAAACAACTAAGTATGAGGCGAGGCTTGGGAATCCTACAACCCCTCCGGAGCCAATCAGATTGTGGCACTGAACGATCAGAAGACCGTAGAACCAATCACGGAGCAAGAATCATTCAGATAACCCACTGCACGCTCCGCATCTCTTCGGGTGTCGCCGCCGATAGCCAGTTTTTCTCAATACCTTCGGGGAAACTTTGAGGGGCAGCGACGGCGTTAATCTCGCGACGCCCCCGAAGTAAGTAAGCACCGTGACCAACTTTCAACCTCAAGCCCCAGAGAGTTTCGTTCAAAGTTCCGATGCCGCCCCCCCCCCTCTCCTCTTTCTTCACCTGTCTCAACATCGAGTGCAAACGACTCGAAGACCGGAAATTTTTCCGACGTGCCCCACCGCTGCATTAGAACCGCATCCAATCAAACGCTCCACCGAATCGATGAAACGTTCCACCATACGAATTATCTTTTTGTTTCTTTTTTGTCGCTTTTCCTTTTTATCTCTCTAACTTGCAGCATTAGCCACCATCTGGTCGGTGACCCTGGATTTTCTTTTTGTTGTCGTTTTCGGTGGTATGGCTTTGCCGCCATACCTTTCGCAACCGAGTAAAAATGCTTGGACTTGGGCAAGTTCGTTTGACATTATGAGGTATACACTGCGCTGCGAAGTTACCCTAAACACGCAGGCACCTAAATTACGAGACGATCTTTGATAGACGTAAAGTAACATGACGAACATGCGAAAGCGCCACTGAGGCCGCCCGGCGTTTACACATTTCTTCCTTTGCAGTGGACTAACTTGTTCTGACTTTCCCTCACTCTTTGTCGCTTATTTTATATCGCTTTGATTATTTCACTTAACCCATGCTCTTTTACCCCGTCTCGTTAAATGTATCTTCTTTTTATATTCCTGTCGTAAATTGCCGTATTTGAGCTCTCTATACGGGCGAACACGCCGCTCGCAAATTCCGGCCTTTGCCGGCACCAGGTGTGGCGTCACACCGGGTGTGGGCAGTGCGCATGCGCAGAAACCAGATTCGAGTGACGTCAGAGCCTCGTGACGTCACAGCCTTCTGTCCGGTCTATAAAATATTCGCATTCCGTCATTTTTTCTTCTTATACGGATTTAGTTAAGTCGCAGTTTGCTTGCTTTACACCACGTATAAAATAAACGCGAATATAAATTTAATTTTAAATTTGTTATCGATTTTATTATTCCGACTCACCCCTTATCTCGTCAGATACACTACGTATTTCTAGGTCAATATCAGATACTTCCAAAGACAAATCCATAACGGTCCGCGATCTTATGTATCAAAACCAAAGTCTGTATCGTTCGAAAATAATAATTAAGCGCTAATTTCACGAAGCCTAAGTAAACGCGATACGAGATGGTACGGACCCACTCTCTAGCAAGACGACTCTGTTAGCCGAAGCAGAAATATCTTAAATCTACGATCACTATATAAATTGATTTATCTTTTCCTCCGTCTTCCTCTAAACAAACACGAAAAACTAAGAAAAAAATACTCCCTCCGTAAATTTAGACGAAACCAAAACACCTCTCAACATTCCGCTTCGCAAAAAAAGACGACAAGGTAAATTCCCAAGACGTCGCTAAAGCAGGCAGCGGAACATCGACTCTTTCCGTTCATCTGTCTCAGCTTTCTTTCTACCTCCGAAGCCCCACACAAACATCTGGATAACAACTACAAACATTTCTTTGAAGGATGAGGAAATAAGCAACACGACAACAAAACGTAAGACGCCCATACATTAGAAAAAGAAAAGAAAACGCTATCGTCATCGCTCTCGTGTTTCTGCAAATACTGCTACAAATGTATAGAGTCCAAAAAGAAGCCGGAGAAGAAATAGAGAGAGAGAGAGAGAGAGGGAGGTGATAGCATTCGTTTGCGTCGACAGCTTGAACTGTCAGCCTGGAGATTTCCGGGTGCTAAGAGACGTATCTCCATCTATCTGTGCTCCCCATGCACCACTCTAACAGGTTGGAGGTTTGAAGAAAGAAAATAAAAATCGTCGTCGAAACTTCGCGGCAGACCCGCATATGTCGGGGAAAGCCGCTGGGCGTATTTGTACGCGCTATATTAGTATAAACCGAGTGAGGTGACTTCGACTAGTAATGTGCGTAATATTTGCAGTTAAGTATTTGGGTGGAATACCGAGAACTGTGTCAAGTTTGACGTGCTATCGACAAAAAAAACATGCTCTTTTGTGTGTGTGTGTGTGTGTGTGTTCTGCTGACACGAGGTTCTAGCTTTTACAAAAATCTAATAAAGCGCTTGCCCCCTTTTGTTTGTATCGCGTCCTGCGGACGATGCTTCGCTTGATTTGTAGTATACATCATGTTCGATTATCAGGCTTCAACGCAGCTCGAAGCATCTATATTTCTGTGTGCTTTTGAGCCGACCGGATTCGTCTTAATCAAGTGTCGAAGTGTTGAGGCCACTCACGTAGCCATGGAGTTTTGTTTCATTGAGGGGGGGCGGGAGGGGCGCTTGCCCTGACAAAATGTCTGCATGAGGAGGAGGGGAGAGGAGGTCCCAGCAAAATGGAAGATTTTGCCGGGGAGGGCGGGGGCATCATGCTGCCCCCCCCTCCTCATGGCTACGTGCCTGGTTGAGGCTTAGGCGTTTGTTAACGATCATGGAAAACGGTGCCGAAACTCTTGATACCAATGCTCGACGCCCGGTTCCACTAATCCAGAGATTACGGGCATCGTGCTACTCCCATGCAAAGCGTTTTTAGCTTCAAACTAAAGAATTAGCGTCAAGACCCTACAGTCACGATAAAACCTTGGTCTGCTGGGCGAGTTGGTAATTGACATTCATATTAAAAATAGCGCAAAAAGACGCGACAAAAAGACGAAGAAGCACACAGGACAGGCGCTATCCTGTGTGCTTCTTCGTCTTTTTGTCCCGTCTTTTTTGTGCTATTTTTAATATGAATACCATATGTCACTTCCGTGGGCTGTTAGAAGCGTCCGTCATCAAAAATGTACGTGTCGTTTTCCTTTCTTTTTCTTCTTTTTTTTTTTTTCAAAGACTAGGTAGAATTACAGATGTAACGCAAACAGCATCGGCGTCCCGCGCAGAAGATCGTTCGAGTCCTCGTGTTAGCCCCGAAAACGCGAATAATACCAGAATAGCGAACGCTTGTGCGTCGGCCTTTACAATGGTAGGCCTTAAGGCCCGTTCACACTCTTGCGACCTCTTGAAACGGGGATCCTTATCAACTTCTTAACCAGAGGACACACTGACGCCGATCTATTGGGTAGCAGTGTTCTAAACTTGGCGGTGCCGGCCTAGTGTTTCTATTTCGCTCGCGCATTATCCTTTCAAGCTTGGCTCGACCACTTTTGTTAATGTTAGAAACGAGCCATTCGAACTTGGTGTTACGCACATGTTGACCTCAGGGAATCCCGATAAGAGCGGCGCTCACCGGAAATACAGTTCGGTCGCCGCATAGATGTGCGGCCACAATATCAGTGTGTTCCCTCGTTCTAAGAAATCTTACGAAGTATTTAACAGATCATCGTCATATCACGGTCGTGCATCGGACGCATAGAGGACTGGCGCTTTACCTTGCAAGGCAGAATGACGAAAGCGGCGATCGTCACTGACAAAATGAGAAGGGCAAGGAGGTGCTTCAAGCTCTCGCCTCCCCCCCCCCCCCCATTCAGCGCGAGCTTCCCACCTTCCATAGTGCTTTAATTGGCGCCTCGCGAGCCTCGAGCAGGGCAAGCCCAGCCAAAGCACTGCGGAAGGCAAATCCCAGATAAACGCTCTTCCGTTCTCATTTTCTCGTTGATTATAATAATATTTTTCCACTCGCGCGGCGCAAATCGCGTGACACTGCCTTGATGTACGAAGCACCTATAAATTGCAGGAAATTATAATGTGGAGATGTCCTGGTGTAATCGTATTACCTTCGTTTTAGGCGTACCAATTATGTCATCTGGTATCGCGAAAAGAAGGTTCGGAAACTGTGTTGCATCGCTAAAATATATATTTTTAAAATAAAAAACAATTGCTAAGTATTTTTGTTTTTCTAAATTAAACTACCTAAGTTTCAGATTAAAATTCTAACAATTATTTGGTTGATAGTAACTTGAAAGAAATCAAATTATAGGCAGCGCTTAGTAACTCCAGAAACAACCCATACTTGTAAATAATCAAATTTGAAATGGATTTAGTAGCGCTTAGCAGCGCCCATCGGCGTAAAAATTAAATTGATTCATTTACAGTTTTATAAAGCATTAGACACTTTAGATTTATTCTAAGTTTAGAAAAAATGACACACCAGGCACAAAACTCAAATAAAAACAATTTTAATCTACCACATCACGCCGGCTAGTTATTGGATTCCAACACGACACGTAACAATTCGCTCTCTCAGACTCCGAATCGCCAAGGTCACCCAGGACCTAACGCGGCCCTAACCAACCACAGGGGACAGCTTTCTGAAATGGTCGTAACAAAATCGATAAACTGAGCGGTCCGGAGAAAATTGACGCAATGGGAAGAGCCATAAAGCCACAAGGAGGTCAAACCCTTTTGCACGCGGGCTACAGCCCAAATTGCAATGGTATTCGTGAGTGAAGTCCTTTCCAGGAAGCAAGACCACAGGAACCAGATGTCCGGAAGCTGACGACCAAATGTCGTTCTTCAGCGCCATCTATGCGCGCGCGTTCGAAAAGCACTTCAGGGACGACCCAATTCCTGCGCTAAAGTTATTACAACGTAAAGATTTTTCTTTTTTTTTTCTTTTTGTGATATAGATTTATGTTTAGCTAAGATTCTGTTGCTTCTTTCAAACTCCCTACTCGCGTGTTTTCGGGGATTAAAGTTTTCTAACTCCTCTTTTGTTGATTTTTGTTTGTGTTTTGTTTTCTTTACTTTTACTCTCGCGGTTCCTCATTTGAGTTTGAGAGAAATGGGTCGATTTCCCCGAATTTGCCGATTTCTTTGAATTTAGGTCAAGCCTGAGTATGATCATTTCCTTATTTTAAAGTAATATTAATATTACGGACCAAGACGTCAAATGTGGCGTACCGTTCTTTCACGTAAAGCTGTTACATACCGCATAATTGCAGGGTATGGAAATGTGTCAAATTAAGCTCAGAATATAAGGACATTCTTGAAGAACCCGAGCAGTAGTACATGCAAAAATGCACAAGATACACTTGAAACTATTAACCAAATAGTTTCTAACCTCAAGAGAGGTTCTGGTTCGAAATATTTAGAACGGCGCATATAATAGTGTTGTAATATATAAAATAGCAACTGCAAAAATTTAATCGTTTCCAACATCTTCATTTGCTCTCAGGTATTTTCTTCATTTCTAGGTTATTACTGATATACTCCAAATTAAATCGAAGCTAAATTATAATTTATTCTACATGACTGACTTACAAGATATCGACAAAGCTCTGACCAATGAATGTACTGCCAATTACCTCACGAAAAGTAAAAATTTAAAAGCTGTGTTGCATTGCTAATTTTTTTTCAAATAAAAAATATAGTTATGCAGTTTTTCTAATCTAAACTAAGTTTCCGATTAAAAATACTTAAAAAAATATTTAGTTGAGAGTTGCTTGGAAGAAATCAAGTTCTAGACAGCGCTTAGTAACTTCGTAAACAACCCATACTTCTAAATAATAAATATGAGATAGCTTTAGCAAAGCTTCGAGCAGCCATCCGCATAAAGTTTAAATTGTTTCAATTAGTTTTCATAAAACAATTGTCATTCCTGATTCATTATCAGTTAAAAAATATTGCACACCGGGCACAAAACCCAAATAAAAACACTTTAATCTACCTTAACATCCTGGCTAGTTATTGTATAAGTATACATATAAGTATAAGTATGAGTATAAGTGTAGACGCTTGGCACACGCGCTATATCACAGCCATCATTGCTAACCTCCTCATGTCCTAGCCAGGTGCCGAGCCACTGAAGCGGACATTGATGAGCCCCTATAAAGGCCAACTCTAGGGAGAAGAACACAGTAGAATCTAAAATGGCAATAACTTGCCGTGCTGTGGTAATTATGAAGTAAAGTAAGTGTAATAAGAGGAAACAAAAAGTGAAGATCCGTTATGGTGGCACCCATGTCACAGCTGCGGCAAACCGTCAAGAATTATAACTATATGTATAAAGTATAACTAGAAGTAGAAGAAGATAGAAGTATTCTTAATAAACAAAAGTATGCTAGTAGTGACTTTTTATGAACCATTTCGCAAAGTGTGCTTGAAGTCTAATTTTAGTTCACGAATATTATGTAAGATATGTACTTTTAATGTGCACGCTCTAGTTTCTACACAGTGTCGGCGCGTGGACCGGACGGCCATAATAAGAAGTATAAATATTTATTAAATATACACTTCAGAGGTTGAAAGTATACTAAAACTATAAGTGCAGTTTGATGTTTCATAAATGTGCAAAATTTATATACTTTTATTGTATTGGTGGCTATCAAAGTTAATAAGCCCATACAAACTATATTTAGTTGAGATAAGCTATAGAAGACACTATAATTTCTGCAATTTAGGGTTCATTAAATTTTAACAAAATAAAAACAGCGTTTTTTAATCTTGTCTTGAAAGAGTAAAGGATTCTCAAACCAAAACCTAAAACAAACACCGTACATAGACGTAAGCATTTGAGTTTCTTTAAAAACATATTACGGGCAAAAGGTAATTGACGAAATTACAAGAGTAAACTCGATGCTTAGAGACAGTGCCAAAAGGTACGTATCAGGTCGGAATTTTAATACGAAAGCATTAACTGTCTCCCGGAGCGAACCGACGTCATCAGCTTTGAAACCACGCCAAACGTTGGCCAAACGGTCCCTAATTAAAATCCCTTTCCCAAGTGAAGCCGATTTCTGGTGGATTATGCTCCCATTGGCTGGCGCGCGTCATCAAGGAACGAGGCTCCCATTGGCTCTCGTGCGGCGTGATTCCAAAATAGCCACCAGAAAAATCCTTTCCATGGCGGCGCAGCGCACGCACGGCGGCGCGGTGCGTGCGCTACCAGAGCTTGCCCGGGCAGACTCCAGATAGGTCGCACGGCCGAGCTCGGCGCGGCCACTTCACGAAAGCGCAAGCTCGGCCGTCCGCCGACGAAACGTGGCCGTTCACGCCACCACGCCGCACACGAACTAAGGAAGTGGAAGAGCGATATTCGTGCCTTCGCCTTCACAACTCATAAAGAAGTTCTTAGGTGACCTCGGACTTTTTCACGTAGGGTTCATTATTTTTACGATAAGGAATGTTTCCTAAAGCTACTATATTTACAATTGTGTTGAAACACGTGGGACTGGGTGTGAAAAAACCTTGAAACAACCAAAAGTAGAAGAGACAGAGAAAGAAGTCAGCCAGACGACGTCTCAAACCGACTCTAACGATTTTTCTTCCAACTCGATTTTACCGCTCTTACTTCTCTAAAAGCTCCTTCTTTCTGTCGGGTAATCTCTGCCCATTATTCTTTCCACCCGACCTACCGCTTGATCCACAATGCTGTCTTTTCATTTTGACTGACCACTTTCGCAACTGTCTGAATCGAGCATAAGACATCCACTCTTGACGGCTTTATATTTAAACAAAACTTAGGCCTCTTACCCAGAAGCTCTTCAGTCTTTCTAGATATAACTTACTTTACATGGGTTTGCAAGAGAAGCTTGGGACATATTCAAACAATCGTTTACACGCGGAACATTCAACAAACTCTTCACACTTCTCCCACCCAACATTTCCACACACTATCTTTCCAACTTTGCTTCCACAAGTGTGCATCTCCGTTTTCGTCGTCGTCGTCAACCACACAACTTGATTGAAGCTTTCGCGGTCCTGTACAACTTGGGACGTCGGTTGGCTGAACTGGAAGCCGAACTGGCCTTTTTTCGCATATGCGTACGGAAGAAGTTTGTTGATCCTGAGCTCTTAAGGCACCTGTCCACGCGCCTGATATTCCTTGGTCCACCAAGAAAAAGATTTCAAAGACCTACAGGGACGGAACAAGACAAAGGATTCTGGGCGTCCGCAACGCCAATGAAACATTCTGGTTTCCACTGCTGGGAAAGGACTTCGAGCATCACAGAGTCTGTCACCAATGAAACGACGTCAAGAGGACCCACTTCAACAGGAATTGGTGCGTAAAGCGGAAGCAAAGTTGGAAAGATAGTGCATGGAAATGTTGGATGGTAGAAGTGTGAAAGGCTTGTTGATGTTCTATGTGTAAGCGATTGTTTAAATATGTCCCAAGCTTCTCTTGCAAAAACCCATGAAAAGAAGTTGGTTGTATCCAAAAAGACTGTAGCGCTTCTATAGGTAAAGGGCCCAAGTTTTGTTTAAATGTAAAGCCGTCAAGATTGGATGTCTTACCGTCGATTCAGACAGTTGCGAAAGTGGTCAGTCAGGATGAAAAGGCAGCATTCGTGGATCAAGCGGGAGGTCGGGTGGAAAGAATAATGGGCAGAGATTACCCAACAGAAAGAAGGGGATTTAGAGGAGTAAGAACGGTAAGAAACGAGTCTAAAGGAAAATCGTTAGAGTTGGTTGGGACATTAGGGAGTTTTCGTAGACCGCGTTTTCCCCTCCGCTAAGCCCTCCGCAACGAAGAAGCCGCTACTGCGCCTGCGTGCCGACTGGCCTTGACTGTAGAGTTCCGGGTATCGTAGCGGGTTGCGGAGAGCGTTGCGGGACGGAAAAATCCATCTACAAAAACTCCCTATTGTCTCACTGGCTTCTTTCCCGTCTCTTCTATTTTTGCTTGTTTCAAGGTTTTTTCACCCCAGTCTCAGGTGTTTTAACATAATGGTAAATTTACACCAGCTCGCCTGCGCCCTCACTAGGTTTTTATATACTTCAAATATTAGTAAAAACGAGCCGCTGAGCTGCAAACGTGCGTAATAAAAAAATGAATGTTATCAAAAACCACTTACGAAAAAAGAACTCTTTCATTCTGAAAAATAAATAAAAATACTCTCAAAAATGTAAAGCGTGGATTAATAAAAATATACCAATAAAAAAACACGGGCATTGTGAAAAAGGAGCTCCGTCAAGAGTCATTCATTATGCAGGTCTGAAATCAAAGCACTCCCGTCTTCCCCATCTTTTCAGGCGGAGACACAAAAATAAAAAGACAATAATACAAAAGAAATCGATCAATTACAGAGAACAAGAAAAGAAAAAGTTCCCGCCTTATTCCTCGATGTCGACGCTTGAAAGGTTTCCGCCAAAACGTCTGTCTACGTGTCTTACAAAACCATCTTCTGAAATTTGATAAAAAAAAATATCTTTTTTGAGGAAGTTTCGGAACTTCGCGTTGAAACAATATCTCTTGTATGCACACTGCCCGTTTTATTACTTGACTTCAACACTCCTTTCTTTTTCATTCTTTTTTTTTGCATACAAGGTTGTTTGTTTAGTTTTTGGCATTTCTGTTTAATTTTAATTTGCGCTTCCAAAATATGTAGAATATTTTTACACAAGTTGAACGAACGATTTATGCCGATTTATTGCAGTGAATTTTGAATGAGCAGGGGGGAGGGAGATTTTTATGAACACCAACAGTTCGCTAAAGTACAAAATACAAATATTTGGTTCCCTAATGCGTCTGCTATAATAATCTAGAGAGAAGAGTCCCATGCATTTCGGCCGCTTCGGAACGACGAGGCATAGACGCAGACATCTGTGGTCCCGATGAGACTACATTGCTTGTGACGCCTTGATATACACAAAGAAGAATGAAAACATAATTTGCAAGATCGGTATCTACTGTATATTATCTTCTTTTTTTTCCCACAAAAACACCGCAGCCGCATTGTATACATATAGATAAAGCTCACGAGTGCTTGTACAACTACAAATCGTCGCGGCAAAATGAAGGCGCTTTCGTCTGCTTTCTTTCTTTGTTCTTCTGCCGCTCTTTTTCTGGTTTGTTCTCTCGAGACCACCGATAACAGCGCTTATGATTTGCCGCGTCCTGCTCCCGTCTTTGCCTTCCTATGTTTGGACAAGTCGCATACGAAACTAAAGTAGCGCCATCTTCAGCCTCTGCCTGTACACAAAGATCCGTACACTCATATCGCAATGAGCGATAGGAGCAACGTAATGCCGCTACTTATTCATAATTTCTCTGGCTTATCGTGCCGGCACCAGATTATCACCGGCCACCACCTTGTTTTGATTGACACACGTTTGCAAGTACGGACTCAGATAGGGGGCGCCATCATAATGCCAAGGTGGAGCGCAAGTTTGTCTGCTCCTTTTACGGGGGTTGTGGCGTAGCCTACTCTATACGCACAATGCCTGGCAGTTCGACGACGGAGCCATAGAGTGCCCGGCCGCAGATTTGGTGCGCGAGGATCTGGTAGCACAGAGACTCAAAGAGCCATTTCTCGGGAAACCTGGACGTCAGCGCACAACTTTTGCAGCGGCGAGGACCCGAAACACACTTGTTCGATCAGGAGGAGTGTGGTTAGGCTTCTCGCCGCAGCGGGGCGCCAGTCACGGGGCTCTCCTCTCATCAAGGAGAATAGAATGGTAGGAGTGCTAGGGCATGACGTCAGTCGCGTAGCCTCCACAAGCCATGCTCCCTTGACGCCTCGCCTCTTTCTCATTTTCCTCCTTACTCTCCTCACTTATCAGCCCAACATGACCACGTCACGTGACCGTAGCTAGCCTTCGTCTAGCCTTCGATCTGATAAAACCTACCGGACGGAGCGCGCGCAAGCCTGCAAGGAATCCTTCTACAATCAACCATCCATCTCGCACGTGACAACGCACGCGCACCAATCGCCAGAGAGATCTGCGGTCACGTTGGGCACAATATCGTTTAAACTTTTCATGACTAGGCTTCACCAATATTGCAACGTGCCCCCTCCTAGTACTTATAACCTCCTTGCCTCTCATCCGCTGTCTGCCGCTCCACCTTTTCCATTTCGGCGGGCGCTTCTCGTGGCGATCAGTCAGGCTTTGTCAGTATATAGAAGGCTGTAGTTGTGGCGACGTTAGAACGCCGAGCTCTGATTGGCTCTGATCGAAGGATAGTGGGTAGACCTCATTGCAAGCTGCCTTCAGGTCTACCCACTATCCTTCGTTCAGAGCCAATCAGAGCTCGGCGTCCTGATGTCGCCACAACCCCTGTAAAAGAAGCAGACGAGCGATGCGCTCCGCATAAGCGGATAGGCAACGGTATTGCCCATAAGGCAATAGGCAAGGGGCAGAGTCAAAGCTTTGTTGACTATCTACTTCTAAGGAAAAAGAACGTTGGGATTCGACAGGTTTGTGGAATAAGAAGGTAAACACCGAACAGAAACTGTCAGCTTAGACATGTGAAGCTATGGTGCCGCTTGGAGTTCGATTTTGGTCAAGGTGAAAGCGAGAGCGTTTCGGCTGCTGATTGAACGTAGCGCCAAAATTCGCGAGTAATAAAAAAAAATGTTTTCTCATTCGCGAGTTTAAAATTAGGAAAAAAACATTTTGGTGAGAACGTCTCACCAACTCACAAATAGCGAGAAGAAGTCTCGCGGTCTCTGATGTGCTTGTCCTTGGCACTCTTTCACCTACCGGTCAATATCAGCTTGTGTACGGCAGCGGGACAACTTGAGGTTCGCAGAAAAAGCGCGGCTTGCCGACGGCTTCTAACGTGAAAGAGCAGACGACCAAAATTTCGGCCCACGTCCCATCTCTTTCCGCCACGGTTCTCAATTTCGTAGAAGATAATCAACTTTTTTTTATCTGTTAGCAGACGACTTTGTGTTTTCTTGTTTTGTTTTTGTCTGCTAATGACGTTTCGTAGCAGACGAACCGCGTTCTTCGCTCGCGTTAGCAGGCGAACCGTCCACGAACGCCATGTTCGCTCGCTCCGCGAAGGCAAATTAGATTACGCTCTCGGAATGACCAAAATCGAACCTCTGAACGCGTCTTCGATCGGGTGTTTAACGACCCATCCCGCTCATACATCGAAGAAGTGGTCCCGAAGTAGAAAGTAATGACGTAACAGAAACCGCCGTGTCATGCTATCTATCATGCTGTTGCATGTCGCGATCCTGGCGGTTGGTGCTGCTAGATGTCCCGGCAAAAAAAGTAAGAGCAAACGCGAGTGTCGCGCTCGTCGCGGCGTCCCAACTCCTAGCTGCCGAAGCTTCCGGGGTCTGTCAAGCGGGAGAGTGACCTGCAGCTGAACAGGCGTCTGCCGCACCCACCACCGCTGCCGTAACACCGCCAGGATCGCTGCCGGCGACAACGCATACACTTCTGTGACGTCATCAGGCGGAAATCGTGGGACCACCTTTTGGGGAACGCGGTACACAACACACCAGCCGCAGACGCGTTCCAGGCACCAGAGTGCAACTATGCGGAGCGAAAGTTGTCTGCTTCTTTTGGAGGGTTTGTGATGACGTCAGAACGCCGATCCCTGATTGACTCCGATTGCAGGATAGTGGGCAGACCTGAAGGCAGCTTGCTTTAAGGTCTACCCACTATCCTTCGATCAGAGCCAATCAGAGCTCGGCGTTCTGACGTCACCAAAACCCGAGCAAAAGATGCAGACGAACTTGCGCTACGCATATTGACGTATCGCACGTGCGTGATTTTAGTCTCTACTGTTGGCCACCGGTTCCTTTCGGGTTCGCCAACGATTCCGATTAAACTTTTTCTCGTTCTGACAAGTTGGTTTGTGACATGCTTCAGACACCCTGGAGAAAACTTTCAGCCTTTCCACTCTGGGGAAGAAGGAAGACCAGCGGAGCTGTACAATGGAAAGCAATGGCCGGCCGCAAGTCGGCAAGCCATTTTTTTTGTATTTATGCGGCGCTTGCTTTTTGCAACGGGCGTGTTGCTCTTTGCATTGAGCCAGAGTGGAAAGGCTGCCGCCATCTATGAGCGACGGCGGCAACCAGATGCGTGGCTTGCCGCCGTCGCTCATAGATGGCGGTAGGTGTCCAGAGTTTGGTGCCTTCATTTCTTTGCGGGGGACACGATCCTGGGCAAACTAGCCCTCAACAGCTCCGCTGTAAAACTTTGCTCTCTACAGCGAATGACAGAATGAAGACTTTTTCCAAAGTGGGCGCCGCCTGGAAACTGCTGCACGGCAATGATCCGGATACACCTTTTGTTTGAGTGGCGGGTGGGGGGGGGGGGGGGGGGGGGGTCACGCTCTAACCGAGCATGCATTGGGGCTGCGCCTGTGTTCGGCAAGAACTCTCATCTAAACACGCGCCTCGTGCCCCCGAAAAATGGCGACCGTCAAGGTTGCTTGATGGGATTTTGAAACGAAAGTTAAGTGAGAAAATGCGGCTACCACTACTCTCTCTGTTCTGTGAAGTAGGACATGCTTTGCACTGAAAACTTTACTCGTCCCCTGTCTTTACGTATATAACTCTTTTTAAACTTACATCATTACCAACGCGCTCACTAACAAGTAAAGTATAAAAAATAAAATAGCTGATTTATGGCCTAGTTTCATCGCTTTAAAATGCTTCGTGTCTTTGACCCACTTAAAATGCGCCTCAAAGGCCCATAATATTTGCACAAAAAAAATGCCATTCCCCGCCGCACAAAAAAAGCGCTCGCCCTTTACAAAAAAAAAAAAAAACGTTTTAAGATGTTTGACAAACTACCCGAAAACCTGGCTTCAAATGGTACTTGGGACGCAAACAACGTTTGAAACGGACAAGCAAAGCAACGTGAGTTTGCCAACTTCCCTCATTTCTAAAATCCATTACAAAGAACGAGACATTCTTTTTACATATGAATAACAAAAAAAAAAAAGAAAGCCAGCCGAAAAAGTGCGAAATCTTGTTTTCTCCTTTCTCCAATACTCGCAACGAAAAATAACGTACAATATTTTTTAAACAAGTTGAACGACAATCAAAAATTTAATTAAAAACAGAAAGTTCATTTATCCATTACCTGCGAGTATGCTACGAGTGGTCATAAATGAAATGATGCTGAGAATACAATAATCCATCAACACGTAATTACCGAGTATTCCGAGAACAAGATGCAGGAGTCTTTCTAGGGGCGCATTGTATTCAACTTGCTTTCTCTGAAACTATAAATATTTCATCTTACACTTTGTTTTTAAGAACTTTCTGTCAAACTTACAGTATCCAAACCAACTGACAGAACTAAATATTAGTTAGAAATATTTAAGAAACGGCTAGAAACTGAATAGCCTTATACTTGCCGGCTAAATTGAAATCAAAACTAAGACAAAAAAAGCTTTCATTAAAAGCAATAAAAGAATTGAGGTGCACACCAGGAATAAAATAAACAATAAACACAAAAGTCAACGAAAAACGTTTGATTTACATCAAGTGGGAAAAAAGCAGACGACACGACGGGACACCATCAGAAATTTCCTCGAAGCACAAAGCAACAACAAAAAAAATAGCAGCTCTACTTAAAGAAGGGTAAGTGCTCCAATCCCCAAAAGCACCAGTTTTATTAAGATTGGGAAGAGAGGAATGGAGAGGGGGGGGGGGGGTTGCAGCAAGCAAATCACCATGTTTATAAGGAAAAACGCTGAAGTCGGTTCGAAGAAAACACAAAAAACAAACAAAAAACAAAAACAAAGGGAAAGCAGGAAAACTGAAATCCAGGAGGGAAAAACTTCATTAATGCAATATCGAATCGTTTCCCGGCCAGCCGGAGACCCGAGACACGTACGCAGCCAAAACGAAAAGACAAGACTAGCCGAGAAACGATCCAACAACAGCCAAGACCCCCGTATACCGTCGTTTTCGTGCCGGAGGCTAGAAGAAGCACGTACCATTGAGCTTTGAAAAGATGGAGGAAGAGGAAAGGGGGCGGGGTCGATATGCAAATGAAGGACACAAGAACCTCTTCCTCATATCTTACGTTCTTACTGGCTAGACTTTGCGCTGTAGTTTACATCGCGCGTTTCTGCTTTTTTTGGTCGGTTTTGTAGAACGCGCGGCCGTCTCACTCTTTAAACTTTCGGAGCGAATTCTGGAATTCTTCGCGTGCTTCCGTTCCTCTTTACAACCAGGAGCAACCTCGGCTTCATTCTCGTGGCGATGTCGAGTACGATTCTCCCAAGTTGGTGGAGCCGGAAAGGAAAATATTTGTACGGAAAACTTGTCTTTTTGTTTATGTTTTATGGTTTCGTGAAATTTAATGAGGTGAATCGTTTTCGTCGGGATTCTTTCGCTTCGTGAACAACGTGGACACCTACGAAAAGTGACGTTAGAACACGATGGCTTAATTGTGTGGACGAGGATTTCGGTACGACATTTACTACGATATGGCGTGCAACTAGGGTTATCGCGAACCTGTAGGAGTTCGAGCTCGACCGGGTTCGGCTTTTTCGAAAGTTCGACTAAAACGTTTGACAAAACTCCAACTACTATTATTTGCGTGCACGAAACTCCAAATCCAGCTGCAGCCAAGGTAGTGGAGAGGGGGCGCAATAATTAACGGGTGTATTTCTGCAAATTAACAAATAAATCATTAAAGGTTTAGGTGTTTGCTTTTATATTATGTAAAAAATTGAACTACTGAATACATGATTTTTGCGTAAGAACTTGGAATTTGTGTGTAGACGTCGGGCGACAGTACTTAATAATTAAACTTTATCGAACTTTGCAAAAACAAAACATAGAACGTCCAAGGAGAAGAAAAAACAGCGTTCGCGACTTTTTAACTTGTAACCTAACTTCTACATCGCTGAAGTTACTTGTCTCGTCTGGGTGTTTTAGCTAAGCTATGCCAAAACTAAAAACAATCTTGTGCTCGCCACACGAGTCGAACTAACGTAGTATTGCTCACAGTCCTATTACGCAAGTCAAAATATTTTATCGCATTGTGCCAAACTGGGTAATTAAAATGATGGAAAACAATGCACAAAGGACGGGACAAGGAGGAGAGACAGATAGGACACACAAGCGCTGACTCGTCTATGTGTCTCTCTTTTTTGTCTTGTCCTTTGTGCGTTGTTTTTCATCATGCCTCAATGCTAACCGGCCCAACTTACCCCATTGCTCCAACTGTTTAATTAACACATATTAATTAGGTTGCTTTCTGAATAACTAATTTGCGCGCAAACACATCAATGCAAAATTTGTAGAGATCACCAAGAAACATTCCATCGTGTCGTTTCTATCAAGGTAGCCTTCGTGTGTCTAATAATTCCGAGCTAAAAAAATGAAAGACGTTGACAAATTTCTTTAACGCAGAAATTAGAGCGCAGCTCTTGAGGAGGAGGAGGAGGAGAGGGCATCGGAGAGGAGGTTAGGCCCCTCCCCATCAGTACCCGCCCCTCCTCCTTACCTCCTCCTATTCCGCCCGTTAAATTTCCCCGCTAAATTTCCTCTAAATTCAGAGCGGAAATTTCCCCGCTAAACTTAGCGGAAAAATTTCCCCGCTAAATTTAGCGGATTCAGTTTCCCCACTAAATTTAGCGGTGAAATTGACGCCACATGACTTCGTGTCACGTAACCCATGAACAAATTCAGTTTCTCCGCTAGATTTAGCGGGAAAATTGACGTCACGTGACCTCAACAACAATTTAATTTCTCGCTAAATTTAGCGGGGCGGTTACGCCTACGGCGACGCCGCGAAATGCGGAAACAAACGCCTAACAGCTGCGCTTAAAAAAAAAAAAAAAGGCTCGCGAAAAAAGTTAAGTTTTAAAAGAAAGGCACCATACTTTGTTTCCGTTTAGCTCCGAGCGTGGCCAAAGCTACGGGTGGCCGGGGCCAATCAAACGTCGGCGATAGGGCGCGACTTCGCCCATTCTTCGTATATCACTCCGCGCGGAACCTGCGCAGAGTTGCAGAGGAGTCCAAGAGAGACATTTCGTCTGCTACGGGAGTATCGACGGCATCGTCTGCTACATAATTAAAAATGCCGGTTTTGCGTCCTGGACAAAAATTCACAGGGTCCCTTATGTTAACCCTAAGACGATATGAGGGCGAAAGCCCAAGCGCCGATCCCGGTGATGGCGAACCTCCGAAGACAGCGCGCTCTCCGACAACGCACTTCTGGCGCCGCTAATCACGGCACGTCGCACGCCCGGTCTTCACCGTTGCCCGAGCGAGAGTGTCCTCCTATCCCGCTGGGTATGCGCCGAGCGCGCGCCTCCGCCGATTCTGGCTTAAGTAGCGCCATCTCGTGGTCCAGTGGCGAACCGTGGGTTTTGGTACCTCTCGTGTCGCCGACCTGTTTTCGCTCAAAGACTGAACGGTGAGACATATAATGCTTTCGTCTTTATGAAACTCCGGATCAGTGTGGTGGCTGCTGGGCTTCGCGGAGGGCCCTCGCACCGCCGGCATAGGAAGGCCCTGGCTGGAACACGGAAGTTGGTAACGTTCGGTGCCCAGACGGGTCCTATCTGCCGCGGTGTCGTCCGGAGCCCACGTAAAAAGCGGGTTGAGCGAGCTCTGTTGGTAGACTGCTCGCCCTGTCTCCGATTTCGAACAAAGCAGCACGCTCTCTCCGCAAAACGCATAAGAGCAACAAAAGCATGCCGCGTCCCTCTGGTCGCACTGTAGTACGTGTCTCCTCGGCGAATGTTCACAGCATCAAATCTGAAACGAATCGAGAAAACAAATTATGAGGTGATCACAGAATCAATTTTCATTTGCCACTGACGTGCAAAAAGTGACGGTGCCCGATGAAATACAGTTTCAGGACCGCCATTAGTTTGTTAAAAGTTAAACAGATTTTTCGGCAAACAAGTGGCACTGAATTTTCACCCCAAAAAAAAGTAACTACTCTTTTTCCTATCGGCCTCCATTGGACGGCTTTGTCCGAACGCTGAATTAAATGTGCCGCAGGTGGACATCTAGAGCTACAAGTCGGGTACCTACGTCCTCTTCGCCCTCTCAGCTTCCTCCTTTCCATCTTCTTCTCTAACACTATTTTTCTCTTTCTATATCTTTATCTCTTCCTCTCTCCTTTTTCTCTTCCTCACTCTTTCTTTCCTTCGTCCCAACCAAAGATCTCAGCTCCGAAACTGTAGCGGGCGATGTGCAAGATTAACGAGGGAGCCCATTAAGTCGGCTCCTATGGCTAAGCAAGGGCTGCAGTTACGGATTTACCGGACCTTTTTTTATTTATTTATCTCGTACTTCATTACTGCAATCTGGTTTCTATTTTAGGCCGTAGTACAATATTAATTCTTTACGTCTTTTTTTTTTTGTCCATTTGTGGAAGCGGTCACCCTTCCGATTTTATTTGTGTTCTATATTAGTAAGCTATGCATGTTTCAACGTTCGAGGTAGTCTCCGCGCACTTTGCTGGCTCTTGAAAAAAAAAAAAAATTTCATGGTATTTTAGTTTATATTTTATTTGCATGTACCTTTGATCTGATTGTGAATTGAAGTCGCTTTGTGCAAGGCCCTACGTTTATGGTTAGCACTACTACGCCGGCAAAGTGCCCTTGGCTACATTTATTTATAAGTAGGGTGTGTACTTTCCGGTGTTCATTTGAGAGAAAAATCGGCGGATGTTTTTCGGTGTTTATTTATTTTTAAAACACCGGTGTATTTCGGTGGAACGTCTCGCGACGAAGCTAAAATCGGTGATTATCGGTGGAAAAAGATGCGATTGATCACAGACAGAGTTCCAATTTTATTCACATATTTCATACACTTCTTCTCAAGGAAGCATCTATTTCTAACACTTGATTGATGCATAGTAAATGCACATACTTCGTGAGGCTTGCATCCGTCATGGCAGCACGTTCCTTGCAGTTCACAACCCGCAATTTTGAAAACGCACGCTCCACATTTGCGCTGGACACAGGAAATCCCAAAATGTCCAGCGAGGCTTGGGACAGTAGTGGCCAGTCAGGTAAATGAAGTTTCCAAAATAACACTGGATCAACGGTGCTAGTCACAGCGTACTGGCGGTAACAAAAAAACGACTGGATCAAAAAAATAACACTGGATCAACGGTGCTGAAGTCACAGCGTACTGGCGGCAACAAAAAAACTTAGCTTCCACTGCGTTAACGGGACGCTTTTGACCCCCAGAAAGGAGAGGGCGGACGGATCCACGAGATAACACGTTTGAGCGAACCTCTACGGGGAAAGGGATTTCGCTAGGTCGGAAACATGCAACGACCGGTGTTTTTCGGTTTTAACCAGGGCGAAAATATCCAACCACCGGTTTTTTTCGGTTTTAACCGATTTTGTATTTTGCAAAGGAGGAGTAGTCTGTGAGATACCCTTAGCATGTGGTTTTAGATATGTGGGAGGCCATAAACTTCGCGGTGCGTGAATGACAGACTGACTGGAGCATAAAAGAAATGTAAAAATAACAGGGCACCGAACTCCGGAGATCGCTTCAAGCACATTGGCTGAGTGCAAACAAGTCTGTAGGGTGTTTTGGTCGGAAACGGAGGTAATACATCGAGAGGGAGAATGAGATAAAAAGGGTAGTGAGGGGAAACGGTCCGAATTAAGTCGATGGGAAATTGTATTAGCCAGCCATCAATGCATCTAGGAGAAAGCTCAAGAAAATTCCTCAAGATGTAAACCCCCGTTTTTCTTTTTTTTTTTTTTTAGTACAGGGGTGCAGGACATATTGTTTGTTCTAGTATTCCTTGTTACTTCTTTCAAGTGTGTAGTTGAGGTTGGAACTCTTGCATTCTCCTTTTGTGTAAGCTTTTGGGTCATGGTTATCCTCTTCCGGGCTTTCTTTAAAGTGCAGTGCGGGTTAAAATGACCGTTTGCCTTTTTTTTTTGTTTTTTTACGGTGACTAAGTACCGGCTAGTTTAATGGTTTGTTGTTTGGCTTTGTGTAATTAGGTCTTGTATGCCCTCTTTCCCTTTGGTTCCGTGTGTTTGCGGGTTTGGGAAGAAAAACATTTTAACGGTTCATTGTCGACTTTGTGAATTCGGAGGCTTATCTTGTCCTTTTGTCTGGCTGAAAGATTTTGTAATGTTTTGGGCCTATGTTTGGCTTCAGAGTATTCCGGGTGTTGGTGTTGTCATTGGCTGCGACTTGGTTGGTAGGTGGGACGTGGTGTGTGGACGTGGTGTGTATAAAAGTGCATACGATGGAATAAAATCCTTAGCTGTGTTTGAGACGTCGCCTCCTTTGTGGCCTTCTTTTCTTCTCGTCCCTTTTCCGAAATACCCCAGTCTCGGGTTAAACAAAACTCTGATTCTATAGGTCACTCAGCTTGCGCTCGTCTCGGAGGACCAGCCGATAGATACTTTCATAAGGCACAAATCCCTCTGGCAGCTCAACTTTTATGCACGGATTAACAATTTGCACGCGGAACCAGAACGACGATTGATCCATAAAATCTAAGTCATCAGAGATGTTTCGGGAAACAGTCCTAAACCACTTGCTTTGAATCATCTGATAGTAGGCAGAGGAGGAATCAACAAGCATTACCTTAGAGTCTCTTCAGTCACGTTCAAAAGTAGGTCAGCACTGCCATAGCTTTCTGTTTGCATGTTATTCCATCTTTTCAACAGAGCTGCAAGTTTTACGCCGAGAAGAGAATACACCTCGTGCACCAGAGTTTTCTCGGACTCAAGAACCTTCATATTAGCGAGTAGCGAACTCGATGTCTTGTGGATGAAAGTCATCTTGATGAGAACTTCCTGTGAAGACTCGGGATCTGAGACAAGAACTCTGAGTTTCTTGCACTTCTCGCCAACTGCATCACTACTTTTCAGAAAGGACAAAATTGGGTGCCAGTTATGCAACACATCAGCGAGTGCCTCGTAAAAGAAAACCACCGTGAGGGGCTCAGAGTGGAGAGGCACTTCGGTTCAAGATTTATGGACTGACAAAGCAGGCTGAACTTACGCCGTATCTCTCATTAACTTTTCCGGAGGGCAGGGAAGTGGACGTGTGAGAGCTTAGCTTCCACTGCGTTAACTAGACGCTTTTAACCCACAGAAAGGAGGGCGGACTGACGCCACGTGCAAGCCATGTATAGACACTGGAAGAATGCAGGATCCACGAGATAACACGTTTGACGAACCTCTACGGGGAAAGGGTTCGCCAGGTCGGAAACATGCAACGACCGGTGTTTTTCGGTTTTAACCAGGGCGAAAATATCCAGCCACCGGTGTTTTTCGATTTTAACCGATTTTGTATTTTCGTCACCGACGGATGTTTATCGGCGTTTTTCGTGCTAAAACCGGAAAATACACACCCCTATTCGCTGAGCTAGATTTTGCCTCATGATCTATTAAAATTTGATGTATGAATAGTCCTTTTATAGAAATAACTCTCATATATATATATATATATATATATATATATATATATATATATATATATATATATATATATATATATATATATATATATTATTCGGTGTTTTTTTTCTATCTTTTAATGCCTTCATCTGACTGTTTCGGAAGGTTATCTCTGCAGAAGTCTTCCTTAAATGTTTAGCTAAGATCGGTCAGAGTGAATTCCAAACCCCAAGCAAAGCAAATTGTTGTATGTATACGTTTATACAGCCGGAAGTTAGTCTGCTCTCAGTGGGCGTCGGTGTCTCAGCTGAAGATGAGCCATTTAGCCAGTGCGGTACAACTGATAATCTGAGGTCTTTATCGGCACCACGCAGTAAGTGATACATGACCGCACGCCGGTACGATGCTGATCTGGGTCGGGCATCGTACCGGCGTGCGGTTGTCTATCACTGCGTGGGGCACTGATCCGGGCCCCAGGTTTGCGGTTGTGCCGCACTTGCTCTCAAATTGCTCATCTACGGCTGAGGCACCAAACGCCTACTGGGGCAGACTTCGACTTCCGGCCGTATAAACACAATGCCACGTCACACGTCACTAGGAGGGTAGTGAATTCTCATGGGGTAAATGTTATTATTGAAAACATAAAATAAAAACAAAGCTATATTCATCCTTGAAATTAAGGAAAAAGACAGATCTACAAAATATGCACTACAAGGTCAACAAAAATTATTGTGATGAATTGTTTCACTCTATAATCATAATTACCTGAAGCTTCCATTTATTCAGAAATACTACGGTGCTTTTAAACAATGTCTGGTGAGCATTCAGTGTTAATAATTACTTCAGTTACGCAATGTTGCATGTTTCTCGATCATTATAAACCCCTGGGAACGATTTACAATCAATATTCGAAATAAAACGTTAAAAACGTATGAAGACAAAATCAAGTTACGTACCTAAGCGCGCCCGCACGCAAAACAGAGAACTCCAGTTTTGTTTAACCGGAAACCCAGAGAAACAAGCTCTCAGTAAAGATACAAAGTTTCAAACCACAAGCGAAATATTGCAGCGCGTCCTGTAAAGCGTGCTTTGCCAGCATAGCTTCAAAGCTCCGAGGGAAAGCCACAAGCGGAAAAGCAATGCGGTTCTGAACAAACGCCATTTCCAGCTCTTGTTTGAACGCGCCAGCTTTAAATTCAACTAAACTCAATAATCTAGACACTCCCGATTAACTAAAATCTCACGCTTCAAATAACTGGGAAATGCGTAGAATTTATTATCTGTGATAACAGGTACTTACACTCAAACACACATCACTCCTACATCACTTCTTCCTGGAGCTGTAAATACACGAATCCGTACCACATGTACGCCCGCATAACTCGGGTGTCTTCTTAAATTTTTGTACAAGCAACGCAGTGACGTTTTCTAATTAACGAAAGTACGTTCTTAATACTCCGCTCCTGCTAAACAAAACAGGCCCAATTTCGCCGCTGCGAGGTTTTCTGTGCAGACGCTTCCTTGCCTTCCCTTCAGCCTGTCGCAGAGCTTCTCGTTCGAACAAGTCACGCCCGCCAAGAACTCGACCCAAAGACAAACAGAACCGTCGCGACGAGGGAAGGGGAAGGGGAGGAGGGGGGGGACAACCCGCATGCCAAACTTGGACGCGTGCAGACTACGGAAAACAGTTTCGCCTATCGTCTTCGCCCCTTTTGCGTTCGCACTTTTCTCGTCTCTTTCTACTTCGGCTCTCCCTCTTTCTTCCAATTCCTTTCCTTTCCTTCGTCTTCTTTCGTTTTTGTTTGTTTCTCTCTCTCTCCGTCTCTTCCGTTTACCCTTTTCGTGTTGTCAACTCAAACGTACAGCCTCTTTCGGGCTTCCGGTGTGCGATCTGGCGGTCTTCGTCGCATGTTTGATTACGTGTTTTGCGCTACCGGCATCGCACGGCAAACCTGGCGCACTTAGCGAAGATTAAGGAAGATTTGGGAACTCTCGAAGGATAGTTCAACGCGAAACAAAAAAACACTTAATGGCCAGGTACAGAAAAGTGGAGGAGACTAAAGAGGAATAGTTTGTCTTTCCTAGTTTTCGCAAAAGAAGCAAACCATGTAATAACAAAACCATAAAAAAAACAGATTACAAGAAAACTAATGGGACAATAAAAAAAAACACAGGCGAAGCCATCGTACAGGTATCTAAATGATTAGCAAACAAATTAACAATATCATAGATTACATCTATAAAACAGAAACTTACAAGGAAACTAGACGCCGGGAAGATCTCGTATATCCGGTTCTACATTGGACAGTTGCACTCTGCTCCGGCCAAAATTGCCCACCTACAGCTCTACTGAAACCCTTCCAATAATTCAGCGTCACGCAATGACTGAAGTATCAGTTTAACTGTCCGTATGTTAATGGTACTTCGTATATCAACGGCACATGTGCCAAAGTGAAGGTGTTTTTGCCGTCCTTTTTTTGTTGTTGTTTCAGTTTCAATGGTGACAAGAAACTACCCCTTCGTACTTGGGGTTACGCGAGAAAACTCTTGATGAAATTCACCACTTCAAGGAATCCGAAAGGGACGCGGACGAAGGGTGTTGTGGAGTTGCCTGACGCGTGTCGAAGGAGAGTATTAAAGGGTTCATATGACACCCCGAAATGTGTAGGGCGCACAAGCTTATATGTTTCATTATGCTGTGATACAGCATGATAGCCGCCATTAGCATAAACAGACACCATGCACTCGCGGATGAATACATAGGGTGTCTCGAGAGGACCTTTCACTGTAAAAGGAGCCAGACAGAAATGACGCCTGTACATGGAAAACTGATTTTCGCCGAACGTGCAGTCAGCAGGTCGGTCTACCGTGCGAAATTTTAAAGCGTGGTACTTTTGCTGTAAAGACAAATATATATAACTAGGAGGAAGACCCCCAAAGTACAACAACGTGACGTGTTGGGCTAGTTGGTTTGAGGTGAACATCTTAAAAAAAAACAGCAGCAAAAAAAAAAAAAAACTTGGACAAGGGTAAAGAAACACACAGGAGAGGATCAGCGCCGTCCTGTCAGTGTATGTTTTGTTACTCGTGGCCAGAATACATAGGGGCTGTAATGATTGGTAGGAAATGGTGGGAAACCAGAGATCAGAAAAAGGAGCGATCTCTAGGGAAAACAAAAGAAAGAAAAGTGTTCACTATAATTAAAACTTGCGGGCATCTAACTCCGATTCCCTCAGACCCTGTCTCCGGATGAATATGACACAGCAATACTTCGCTCTCGGCAAAGGGTTTAATCACTCACTCATTGCCTTGGGGGTTTCGGGATCGGGGAACGGTGATCAGCGAGGCCGGGGGAGAGTCCGCTGCCCCGCAGCTTCTCCAAGTCCCAACGGTGGTCATCCACACCGCGTCATGGGCACGTCGTCGCTCAGGTTCGCCGTTCGGTCCGTCCGTCGAGTCCGCCACTCGACGTCGCGCCCGCGCTGCCCCACGCCAGCGTCCGTCTCCCGTCGATCCCGCGCCAGCGTCTTCGTCTCCTGTCCCGCTGCACGCTTGCCGTCCGCCGTTCGCCCGAGCTTCACCGTCCAAGAGCGTCGCCGTTCCAAGAGAGCCTTCTTTGTCCGGCTTCCCCTTTTAAAGCCTTCGTCCCTTTGTCTTGGGAGGCCAGTCCCGTTACGTCAGTTGGCTTCGGGGAGTGGTCCAGCCGGATCTTGTCCTGCGCGAGCTCAGCCGCCGCTCCCCGAGGCATGACGTATCTCGGAGGTATGGCGCGCTAAGCCTCTGCCGGAAATTGGGGCCCGGAGGGTCGGTGCGGGGAGGGCACCCAGATCTCCACAAACTTTAGATTAAAATAGAGCGTTTATTATTACACAAGTATTCAAATTCCAATTCGCATTCAAATTTAAGTGAAGTGTATTTGCTATCACATGACAACCATGACAAACAGGAGACTGGTACAACAGGCTGCTAAATATCAGCTTCCCAAAGGTTCCAGCCCTCCTTCCCAACCCGCAAATCGCAAATGCAAATATTAACATTATGTGGAAAAAAAGAAAACACAAAGCAACCATATGTATATATATATATATATATATATATATATATATATATATATATATATATATATATATATTATATATATATATATATATATATATATATATATATATATATATATATATATAAAGTAAAGTGTGAGAGCACATTTTAATATAAGCACTATTTTGAATGACGCAAACAAGCTATACAGATAAAAAAAACACAATAAAAATAAAGTATAGAACTACATAGTATCAGATGACACAATATGTTGCACAACAAGAACATCAACGCTATAAAGAAACGGATTGCGCTGCATAGCAACATAGTCAATGTAAGCGTCACATTAAAAGTGCGAAGTTCAATAAACCTTCATGTTATAGTGTATCTCTCTATGTTGATTCTTTCTTTTATCTGAACTATTCAGCATGATGGACAGATTGAAACTGAAGCGTTTGATCATGGTAGTTAGTACGCGATGGGTGTATCATCCATGGCTGAACTATGCGAAATGGTGCGATGCGAAAACCAAGCGAAAACCAAAGGCTTGCCGGAAAACACAACTAACGCGGACCAAATCAGTGAAATGTCAGTGGCCAGTTTGTGTTCTTTTCTCAATTTCAAAATTTTTGGGAAAGTATGATCGACTAAGAGAAAACCTTGAGAAAAAAGGGGGAGAAACAAGAAAACTAACAGAGAAAATGAAGGAACTTAGAGAAGTTCAGATTAACTCATGAAAGCGATTTGGAAAGTGGCTAAGCTAAAAAGAATTGACAAAACTAAAGAATGAGAAAAGAGCAGTGTAAGCGAAAAAGAAGTGTCTATGCCACTGTGAAGAAAAAGATTTTAAAATAAACCTAGGGGAAAAATTGACTGTGTTTGGGTGACATCACGGCAACGTGAGGTGAGTGCGCAGCCAATGTTTGTGTAAAAAATAATGCTTAAATGTAGACTAATTTTTTTAAGTGTCTAGGTGGGACACTTTTTTCATTGTAATCATTGCACAAAACATTTTTTTCCTGCAGTATTTTCGTATTTAGACGCTATTTAGGACGAGGTCCTGTCCACAGATCAGTGACGCCGCCCATTGCTACTGGATTGGCTTGGCTGCTCGGCCGAAAGCGCTTGCAAACATCGAGTCTCGTTGCCACGTCTGGTGTGGATAGTCTGGCGTCTGACACTGACTGCTAGTCATGCGAGCAGACGCGCGACAGCCTCCGGCATCGTCTGCTATTCCGCCACCGTGTATCGTCGTCTGCAATGCCCGAGAGACGCGGCCACGAAAGACGGCGTTTCGGTGTCCGTTATCGCCCGCGTCCGTCTGCTATTCCGTCCCCGTCTAAAAACGTCTGCAACGCACGCAAGACGCGACCGTGAAAGCGGCGTTCTAGCGCTCCATCATGCACGACCCACGATCCAATACAAGCGCCTGTCAGCGCCTGTCGAATTCGGGCAAAAAGTGTTCCGAGAGGACTAAAAGAAATCAACAAAGTAAATACGCAGTCCTTTAACTTTTCTCATTTTTTTTTCTTTCGCATGGCATCCGCGAGCAAGGTGGGTAAGTGACATACGCACAATTGAAACGCGACCTAAAAATATTCGCTTTGGCAGGCCAGGTGTGCTGCAAAACTTGAGAGCTACTTGCCTTTTGAAGCGAAATGACGAGAACGTACCTGGACAAACTTGATGCGAGACGAACGCCCGATTGCCTCCAGCCAAATGGCTCGCAAATTCTTACCTGTTTGTAGCTTCTTGGTATTGAAACTATGGTCGTAATCACGCAGTTGTACCATTCACAAAGCAGCAGAGCCCGCTTTTACGGAGACCAACTTCTTTATTCAGTCATTCAACACGCGCAAACGAACAAATCAAGCCAGATCAAGTAAAATAGTTGGCGTGGGACGCTAGGCTTAGGTCAGTCCCGCTACGAAAACAAGCACTCGAGCAGCGCTTCCGAATGCGCGTACTTGCGACAGCTGTTTGCTACAAACTAGGTCGGTTGAAGAGATCTTCCTCTAAACACCTCGGCGAACGCAAAACGACTCGTACTCATAGAAACAAACGAGCTCAACGAGCTACGGTCGTTGAGCACGCCGCAAACGTCTGGCAGCCATGTTTGTTATCGTTTGAAACCAAAGCAGAAAAGGCACTCTCAGGATATTTTTGAAAACATTAATGACTCATGATCTATGTAGACTTATTTGTTTCTCAAACCTAAAAAATATTGTTAATAAAAATAATACTGCGGCACAGAGAAACAATTTTACAACAAACATTTCACACGTCAATCATCCCTCCAATTAAGAGAGCCGAGATGCAGTACATAGCTAGCTAAGCGCCTTTTGTTATGAATGGGGCCTAGAGCGGGGCTACTGCCATTTAAATGGACCTTTTCCGAGAAGCGTTCTGCGCACGCGCGAGCGCCCGATGCCAAGCGGCGGAAGTTGGCACTAAAAATCGAGGAAATTCGGAAGGAGGCTGTAGATCAGCGAGTAGCAAACGTAATTGCAGCATACATATAATTGTGTTACGCAAAAAAAGAAAGCGGACGGAAAGAATAACAGGACGTTTAAGTGGACGCCACGGATGCCCCACTTGGACGGCGCGTTGGGCACGCCCCGCTGCTCAGAGAACAGAAGAAACTGGTAGCGTAGCTCCCATTATCGATTGGTAGCGCAGGCAGGTCCCTTCCTCGATTTTTAGTTCGTGCAGCCACCGCCTGGTGCCGTCGGTATGTGAAAAAGGTCCATTGTGTCTAACGGCGTAGATATTGCTACTTCCTATGTTGCAAAAAAAAATTAACAAAAAAGATTTTTGTGCAATCTGAAGACTTTAAAAAGCTGTTTTCTTTTTCTTTTCTTTTTTTTTTTCTAGAGCGCAGTTTTGGGGAAACGGGGAAATAGCAATGCCAGGGGGACTGAAGAAAACAAAAAGGGTATGAAACGCTAAAATATTGAGTCTCTGAGCGCTTTCTATGCTGTTTTTCGTCGCCCTTTTCCTTTTCCGATTGATTTCATGTACTGACAGAAACCAAGGTACCGAAATTTGGGGCGGCGATTGGGCGTATTGCTTCATTTCCTTCGCGGAATTTTGCGAGTCAGAAGAACGCAGTCGTCGCCAGTCTTGACACCCACCAAATTGCTGCCTTTCGAAACGTGTCAAATTAGAAGGGCCGAAGCCACCAAATGAAGGACACCTTAATTGATTATATTCACTAGTAAACTGCTATGCGCTCGGTTGTTCGTGAAAGCGTTTTGTTTTCTCCGCGAATTGTTTGAAGTGATAAGAACCACTAAAAACACGTTGAATCGTGTCGAGAAAAAGTTCGACCGAAGCAGAAAGTTCTCACTTAGTGACGAGGAGATCGAACTACAAACCATTTTCAATCTTTGCCTTCTGTCGTGGTGCCATCTTTGTCTGCTGGGCTGTGGAGCGCGTTCTGCGCATGCGCAGTTGGTCTTCCCTCCGGAATATCAGACGTCACGCACACGTCCACAACCCAATGACTCGGCTCCTTTTTTCTTTCGCTCGGATAGTAAGCAGGTAAAAAGAGTATAGGGCGAGGGGGGGGGGGGGGGCGTTTTGTCAAGTTCCTTCACGACAGAGTTGGGCGTTTACCCTAAACAAGGCCCGTAAACTGGGACTCTTTACGCCATCTTCCTCGTTCGAGCGGCGCCGCCGGGGCACAAGTTGGGACGCGAGTGTTGGGTCGACGTTTGACTGACGCTCGCGCGTTCAATTAGTGCTTCGTCGGCTGAGCTCGAGCCCAAAACAGAACCCTGACGCGGCGTTCGGTGACGTCGTCCGAGCGCTGCGCCCGGAACACAAACAGATAAGTCACGCGCTCTAAAAGCGCGCAGTCGCGCTGCCCACACGCCATACGAGAGATGCAGAGTTCTCCGCGGACACGAGGAGAACATTTTATCTGCGGATACGACCCAGGCATGTGTGAAGCGTGTCGGCTTCGTACATGTGTTGGCTTGCAATATGTCCGCAGAGAGCACTTGTGTATTATCAATGTGACAGGATCATTATACAAGGAAGAAAGACACCTGAGACAGCGTCTGCAGAATGTTTTTTGTATGATGTATGTCGCAGTGTGACATTCGGCTGAAGAAATCTGCGGTGTCTACTTTCACTCCAAGAAAAGCCAATCGCTTCAACGAGGAGGCAGCAAATATATTTAGGCCTAACGAAACAGTCTGCGCAGGGGCATTGCGCATGAGGTTTCACTACGCTCAGCGCGACACAACAAACTGTTTTTTTTCCCATATCTTTAGCTTGGCTATTCGACAACACTATATTCCCTTATAGGGTTTTTGTTCTCATATGGGTTTAGTTCTCGACTTAGCCGCTTAGGGCACGACGGTTCCATCTCCTCTCTAGAGAGTCTAGATCGAAGTGAAGGTCTCATCTGAAATCGTGGGAGGCATTTGCGATTCAATGCCGGACATGCCCCCTCCCCCCCCCCCCCTCTCTTCTTTTTTGGTTTTTGTGGAGATTGACCGCAAGTGTGCATGCGCTGCAAAGTCGCCTGGCGAGAAGAAAAGCATGCGGAAAGGCGTAAACGCTTGCGGACGATAAACATTTTTTTTATCTCTTCGCAGCTTGTATCGCGAACGCGGCTCCATAAACCATGTGTGACCCCCCGTTCGAGAAGTCGGAGACTCTCTGCAATGTAGGCTCTCTACTCCTCCCCAATAGGGAACGGTGGTCGCAAGGAACCGGAGGTTAAAGGTGGGGAAAAAAACAAGAGTTTTTGGAATACACAAACACCGAAACTGGAGTTGGAGTCCCGAAAACTCTGGGGATCGTCAGTTAGAGATGCGGAGCACGAGGCGGCCGCTTTGTTTGCCTCCGAAGCGGCCAGACGCGTCAAACGCCGTCCGGTCGAAGACATTCCCGAAAGACCTCCCTTGGAATGCAGTTTATTGTTATCCTCTCTTCGTCAAGTCTGGCGGTCAGTCGGGCGGGTAAAACTTCTCTCCAGCGGGCAAAGCAAACACGGCCGACAGGTTTCGTCAGCGCTTTCTCTTCTCCGAGCACCTCTTCGTCCCCGTCTTTAGATTGGGACATGCGTAGCTCTCTCTCTCTCTCTCTCTCTCTTTTGTGTGTGTGTGTGTGTTTACTTTAGTCTTTTCTTGTTCACTTGAACTTTGTTTCTTAATATTTATTTGATGGCTTTCATTCTTGATTTCTTGTATAATTTTGTAAGCTCGCTTTTTCATTGCGAGCCCATACTAGATTAGCTCAACTTCACTCTTTCTTCAAAAAGATGATTAGCTAAACAATTGCAACTTGACCTCTGACGTCGGTTCTTTATTGTAGTTAAACAGTTCACTAGTGCACTGAGTACATTGCAGGCTATACTTCTGACTGTCTCTCAGACTTCGGCTATTAACTTGCATCATCCGCTTACTAGGTTTACGACCTTGTTTTCTAGTCTGGCTGCATCTCGCGTCTGGCTCATTATGTTTGGCCCTCCTTTCCTTTTCTTTTCGTTGCTCTTCTTCTGATCCACATACTTGCTTTGTTTTGATTGTATCGGTTACAGCCTCGCCAACCCACCCATGCCTTAACTACCAATCTGGCTTAGCCATCAACGCGTTGCCATCGTCGTAATTTCGTCACCATTGCCTCCTCTAATTCATAACAAAAAGAAATATATATATATACTTTACGGCGTCGTAACTGGAGTTCGTATTTCATGTTTTGTATTGCATACTATTTGGCCTTCAGTGATGTTTTACCTCCCGAGTTTTTTTTCATTCATCGACAACAAAAAAAAAGACGTTTATCTTTTTTTTTTTCTGTGCGCGTGTGCTGTTGTTACGGTTTGAATATCGGTATCAATCCCTACGTGCAATCTTTGAAGCTCTGTTGGCAATGTTAGACAAGATCGAAGCTCTGAGTTGCATGGATTTAAGACATTCGTTCTCAACGACTAGTGCGTCGATCAGTGACAGCTTAGGGCATAAAAGGTACTGCTGGTTCCAAGCATCCTATTTATTGTACCGCAGCCAATGGCATTGCGTCATTAGTCAATAAGAGCGCCAGAAATCAAATCACGATGCGAGAAGTGTGAACTTAAGTATCCACACCCTTCGCTTCTGAAGCTCTCGGTGACAGTAATATTTTTTAACGAATAATTTGAATCCGCAAAAAAAGTCTATGGATATACGTTTACGAGGATGTCCGAAGGGCATCCCATTGAGAGGGAACCAATCAAGCGCACCCAAGTTTCCCTCGTGCGTCTTTTTTTCTTTTTACCCAATCACTGTTCTCAAATCTCAATTCGATACGTCATGGTTGCAACCGTGTAAATCCAGCCTATGACTGCGTTTACATGGATGCGCGGAAGCGCATTGAATCAAGAGGAAACCAATCTCTCGCGCCCAATCATTTTCCCCTTTGTCTTCTAACTGTTCATTGTCGTAAAATTTCGATTCAATTCGCAACCGTCGCAATTATGTAAATGTAGCCTCAAAACCTGCCAAAAGAAATTAAGGATTGAATATTTTGTTTGGAAAGATACGCCATTTTATTTCAAAGGCTACCTTCCTACCTGGAAACGATTTCAGGTGCCGTAAAACTCAACAAGACAGCCTTTTGTTTGCACAGTTTTATTTGTTTTACTTCAAACAAATGCTGAGCAAGATTGTATTTTTACTCAAAATCGCAGTCGGAAAAATCGACACTTGGGTAACCAATAAAATGAATCCATCTATCACGTCGGTACTTCCAAAGAACACTTCGAGAATATAATTTTAATGGCCCCATTATTATTCCAGAGTTGGTCTTACAGTTTCAGAAGAACCATTAATAACCCACACGCACACACATACAAGCACGCACGCACACACGCACGCACGCAAATGCACAAACGCGAGCGCTTACAACCACGCATTTTAAAATCACGCCAAGAAAATCCACTTTCTTAAAATCACTCGTAGAAACTTTGTAAAATTGCACAGATAAACTGAAAAAAAAAAAGCTTACAAGACGTGTATTCCAGGTTGGTGTACCTCTCATCATGATTTAAATAAGTTGAAAAACCTAAAATAAGAATTAAAATATACAAACGTCCGCTTCCGGACTTTTTTTTGTTTTTGTTTTTTTGCCCCGTTCCAACTTTTCCCATTCACGCCAATCCCCATTGCCTGCCGGGGTTCTGAAGCATCATTCATTCTCGTTCAGAGCGAACAATCACTTCTCTCTCCTAATACCTTTTTTTCTTCCCTTTTTTGCTGTCTTTTGTCTACGTTGCTTCGAGCTCCCCTGCGCAGTTCCTCTTGGAAAATGAGCTGCAAAAATTATTCTATACCGAATAAGAAGATACAGCGGAGAGAAGCAGCTACATTGAAAAGAAAAGATTCGAGGAACGTGTACGGGAAAAAAACCTACTCCAATTTTTTAGAAGAAAGAACGGAACTTTATCACAGTCGAAAAATATTCATTAACTATAGCACGTTGTATGGTCAGTGACAGTTTCAGAAACTACGCGCATGGCGGGTCTTGAGTACTTTATGGTCCTTCCGCCGCCAACGAGTTTTCGGCATTAGCTGATGAGAAATCCAAAGGATGAACCACGAGGCAAAGAAGCGGGAAAAATGACATGCCAAGACTCACGTTTCTTAAAGTGTCAATGAGCACAGTCGCTCACAGCTTAAAAAAACACAAACACCCCTAAAAATATTTTTTTTTGTTTTGCCAGGTGATTCGAAATGATGTCAGGAGACTACACAATCAATATCTCGCTGCAAAGTCACACATATTTCTAATAAAGCCAAAAAAACTTAACTGCTCGAAACCGAAACCGAAGCACGAGCACGGAAACTCATGGCCGGAAGTCACGTGGCTACGCTTGCAGATCCATTGGCCGGTACCAATAGCGACAGTTTCGAAATTGCGGCCCCACCTCCGTCGCAATGTTGGTCCGTCGTGCGCCGCCATCTCGTCATTTAGCCCAAGGTACGTCGCCATATTGAGAGCGACGTGTACATGTACCTCCAGTTATCTGTTAATTTTTTTATTATTATTAACGTATTTGTAGCTTTTTGGACAACACAAAAAATATGACTCATATTCTTTTTACTTTTAATATTGGACGCGTGCCATAGATAACTCACGACTTTGGATATATTTTGTAGACATAGTTTGAACGCCACGTGACCATTGAAACGAGAGTGAGAGTGACTGAAACCGGCCAATTCTCGACTAGCTGTTTTCGGGCGGAGGAAAAAAAAACGAATTTCGAGCAGTAAATTGTGTTCTGGGTAGTTGGGCTCTTATTGGTCATGTTCAAATAAAACCCTCGGCGAGCATATTCCCTTAGTTATCCTCTTAGGAACGGTAGGGTGTGGCCATCTGTAATAGTCACCTCTTTATTATTCAACAGTCAATAATATTGTCCGTATTACCCATTAAGATCAGGAACCAATTGAGAGATGCCAAAATCATCCTCCATGTTTTTTTCAAATCCTGAGGGAAAGGTATACTATATCTAGCGCGTATCTGAATGAGTTGCCTACGAAATGTGGTGGACCAAAAATTAAAACATATTCCGCTTTAGAACTTACACTTTCTAGTTACACACAGTTCTATTCGTTTGGGTTACGTAAAGTTTACAGTTTATAGAACGTCACGCACTTTTATTTAACCGATAAATTCAGTCTCGTGAAAAAACAATTTGATCAGATCAGTTATTCAGTTAACGTATATTGTCCCTTTCCACCTTGTGCTCCTTGATAAAAATCTCAAACTCAGCTCGTTTACTAATTGTACTTTCTGATATTGAACTGAGCTCGAAATAGAGGTACGTTTGAACACTACCTTCTCGATAGATTTATATCGAAAGGCAGGTTCGCGGCGTCAGCTGAGCTGCTGTAACATGCCCATTATCAGCTGCCTGTCAAATATTTGTGTAGGTATAGGACAACTTTCTCGTAATAGATTCTTACGCATAATTCTTCTTTTATTTAAAATTGTCACTTATAGCGATCTTGTTCGGGGCGATCAAGTATCCGGCTTCAACGTTTGGTTGTATGCAGGGAGTTCCCAGGAAAAGAGAACCACGTTTTCCGGCTCGGGTAAACCATCTATTTATCGTAGAATAGGCAAACTCCGTGAAAAGGTTACACTAGCGGATGGGATAGAATGCGAAAGGTTGAGAACATGACGCTACCTGGATCAAAAGATAATTGAGAAAAACGAACTTTCTCTGTCAACCGACGACCACCTAAGCCTAATTTAATTCCCCCAAGAAAAAAAAAATGACATTGTGGGCACCTGTACCATTTATCCATTTCAGTGAAACAACCTCGGGAACAAGAAAAAAAAACAATATTGTCTTTCTTGCTGCCAATAGCTTTTTTTTTTCGCTGAGATTGATCTTACGAGCGTTCGCAATATCTTTTCTTGTTTCGACGACATTAGGCCTATGGATGGACGGGTCGGCTCTTAAGAGAAATTTCGTTTTTCTCAATTATATTTTAATGCAGGCAAGCGTCATACATGTTCTCAAACGTTCGCCTTCTATAGCCCAACCGTTATAGTTTCCACAATAGGGAGTTTTCGTAGACCGCGTTTTCCCTCCGCTAAGCCCTCCGCAACGAAGAACCCGCTACTGCGCCTGCGCGCCGATGGCCTTGACTGTAGAGTTCCGGGCATCGTAGCGGGTTGCGGAGAGCGTTGCGGGACTGCGAAAGCGATCTACGAAAACTCCCTATTCTCACGGAGTTTGAGCTTTCCGCAATGCACAGTTTATTTACCCGTGACGAAAAACATGGTTCTTCTTTCTCGGGAACTCCCTGTGTATATTATTCGAACCAAAATGTTCGCGTTTTTTAATTTATTTTTTTTGTATTTTTTGTATTTTATTTTAAAGGAGGTAAGGTCAACTACTTACTATACTCCGTTCGGCTGTCAGTTTCTAAAGTCAATACTTGACTGTCATCGAGGAACCAGATACAATAATACCACGATAGGAATAGAAAGCCATCTTCACAAATATATGTGCGTGAATTTCGAGCAGCACCCAACCAAAAGCAAAGAGAGATTATTGAGTCACGAATAATGTAACGAGACGAATGACATGAAACGAAAGAGAAAAAACAATCTAATGAGATATCATGGAGCAGGCAGGGTGGCCAGACTGCGACTCGCGAGCCGCATGCGACTCTCTGCGCGTTCAGAGTGGCTGGCTGGCTGCTCCCAGGTAATAATACGTGCCCCATCTTTCCCTCCCGTTCCGCGTTCTAACGTCGAACGCCTTAGAACGCGGAACGCTGGCGTCCGCCTTTCGCGTTCAAACGTGTTCCACGTTCCACGAGTCCAGTGGTGACAAAGGCGGCAAGTTTTAGGCCTACCCGTTAACCCTCCCAACCAGAGCTCGACGTTCTGACACTAGCGCACGCTCTCGTTTTCTCCTCTCCATCCATTTTTCGGCGCATGAGCGAAATCTCTTAAACGAAAAGAAAAAAATAAAGTGATACTCGTTTTTTTTTTTTATTATAGCAACGTCTATTTCAAGAATTTTATAGAATTAAAACGCAACATCTTTGTCGTACCAGTTGTAAGTGAGTGCGTTACCAAACGCAAAATCATTTTTACGGCGTCGTAAAACGTTACAAAAACCTCACTCGTAAACCTTTGTGCCCCCCAAACGCGCAACTCAAAGTCGACAATAGACTTACGACTCATAAAACCGCGCTGCAGTTTAAATCTGTTCGCGTACAAACTCAACTCAACAAAAATGTAGAGAAAAAAAATTAGAAAAAAAGAAAAACCTTGGCCCGTCTGACGTCTTTTCTAAACACTTTATCTTCTTACCTGTCAGACTTTCCAAACTAAATATCAAAGTTCACCTTTTGTTATCACACAGTTGGGCGACGTGTAATCATATTTTTAGAAAAGAAAAAAAAAACTGCTGCGATCTTTGACAATATTTGCGGTAGATTACTAGCACGGACAAAAGAGAGCACAACATAGTTACACAGAGGCGTTCTTTTCCTTTTCTTTTTTCAAAAATACACTAGAAGATAGGGGAAAGAAAAACCACAATAAAAGGAAGTCTCTGGTATGAGCACGAAATATAATTAAAGCGTTTATATAGATCATCATCCCAACCAACCAGTTGATGCAACTTTCCCTGCCAGAAGCGCCTATATAGGCACGTTGTTGTTGTTGTATTTTTTTATGTTTCTTTGTCTCAATATTCTTTCTCAACGCGTATCAACCACTATAAGTTTATACTTATACACTTCTTACCACCTTTTTATTTTTTATTTCTCTCTCGCAAGCGTTAAGCTTTTAGCACCAAATCAGGCACGAGCCAACGAACTCACGCGCGTCCAAAACAAAAGGCGTCAGGATTTTCGCCCTACAACAAAGTTGGGAGTAGGGCTTTATAGTTAAGCCTAACCAGACGCCGGCGGCTTGCCAAAGCAGACGACGGCGAGACGAGGCCTAACAACGAAACGTAGGCTTCTTCTGCCTCGCGCGTTATCTATTCACGAACGCGCCGAAAAGAATAGCGTTAGCGAGTCCTTCGAAGGCACCGCCTCGTCACTTTGGAGCTGCCCAACTTATACTCGCACCTTGTTTTTGTTTTTGTTTTATATACTTCGCTTCACATTACGAAGGACCGCAGCCGACGCTACGAGCCTCCGAAACCAATCGAGTGGCCGTGTGAGTGTCACGTGACATACAGGCGGGGCGCATGGAGTCGCGGGTGCGTAGTCATGTGATGGACTCACCCTGGATTGCTGGATGACCCGTAGCGTTCCCTGCGCTTCATTGTAAGGTGCAGCGGAGTACGACGTGCGTTCCTTGTGTTGACGTTTTTGTTAGAAAAACTTGCTCTGGTTTCCCGCTTCTTCTTTTTTTTTTTTTCTAGCTTTTGAGCCTGATGTTTTGCGATAACCGCTCGTCTACGTCGAGGGAAGCGTCGGTTCGGGTTAGTATATAAGCTCGGTGTTTTGAGCGTAAAATGCTTTAATCGGCATAATGAGCGTCGCTGACAAGTGCTTTGTCTTTCGAAAATTCTCTTTTACTGAGGGCGACGTTGTAAAAATGTTGGCGTTCGCTCGACATTAGCGCGTTGTCTAACTTGTCAACCGACGACTCGTATCTCAATTTTAGAAAGATTGAGAGTTTGACCCGTCGCTGTTATGGCCCGATGGGAGAGATTACTCGCTATCTATCCTGTCACCTGCCACTGCGAAACGAGCGGACAAAGTGCCCTATCGCGGAGCTTCGAAAAGAGCGTCTTGCCCGCAAGAAAGACAACCCTGTTTTCCCTCTTTCTGATTAGTTTTTTTTTTATAGTGAAATGGATCCAACAGGCGCCCCCTACAGTGCCATTCGTTGCTTTGACGAATATTAGGCACGTCGGCTCACAAAGAATTTTATGGTTTTCTGTTTTATTTGTTATCTAGATAACACCATGTCCTTCAACTTTTTTAATTTCATTATCACCGCCAGGGTCACATCCTCATGGAGTTTCAGTACTCTGCAATGCTTAATTGATTTCCGGGGTTCATTTCCTCGCAGCGACCCTATAGATTACCCTCGGTTCCAGGTTTCCAGGACGGACCAACAGTCAATCGTCAGTAACGTCGAGTTCATCCAGTTTGCGCTTTAGCAAACAAATTTTACTATATTCTAATAAAACCACTTTTTATCTGAGATCTGATCAGTGTTGCGCGCTTGAAGGGAAGTCTGATTATTTAACGGCTGTCGGTTGAAACACTCCTTAGTCCTCTCTCTACTAACTGCAACCCATAACGATGTCTCTCAACTGGTGAAAAAATGTACTGCATTTAGGGATACCTCTACAGAAACGCAAAGTGGCTTGTAGCAAGATCAACTTTTGCCTCTATTTCACTTGTTTCTAACTTCAATTTAAAGTTTAACATCGAACTCTCCAAAAAATAAGCGAGACCGACCCCCACCCCCCCCCCCTACCCCTCGAAACATCCACATTATAAACATTCCATGCAAAAACCAACCCACCGAAAAAGAAAAAAAAAACTATGCAATTCTATTACCCCTTACAAAAAGCAAAGACGGACGAACATCCAACACACATTAAGCAGACACTCCACGAGTACAATATACCTAATATGAGTAAGCTTAGGCTTCCATTCAGTTAGTAGACACTCGCAAACCACCAAAGAGTTTAACAATCTAGCACGTGAAGATCATCATTACTGCTTCAAACATTCAAACACAAAAAAGAAGCAGCACGGATGTAGAAAATTGGGGTTAGGTTGCAACAGCCCTCTGAGTTCACAAAAGAGAGCTATAATAGCATTGCGTTTCCATTCAATTAAAATGCCGCAAACAAACAAAAATATCTCGACGAGACAAATAAAAAGAGGAAACAGTTTTAGCGTAGCCCCAAAATCAACAGAAGGCAATCCTAGTCATTCTAATTCGCGCGAACGTGTTGAAGCCACCGTGGTAAAAACAAAACCTTGCCAAGCGAAATTCGCACAACGAAGCAACTCGGTAAATGCGCATTTAAGAAAAATAACCAAGGCACGCAAACACTAAAAAAATAACCTAAACCACTAAAAAAAGAAAATAAACGCGGCGCTAAAGTGAACTATAGCGGCGCGAAAGAGTGTTGCCAACAGCCGGTTTTGATCGCATCCATTAGGCACACGACCCGTAGCTGAACCCAGAACTAGCCACAACAATGCCAAAACAAGACGCATACATAGTCTAAGCTGGAAACGTGTTGCCCCGGGGGGGGGGGGGGCAGATTGGGCACGTGACTGCCAGCGTTGCCCTTGCACATCGAACGACCACGATCCCATTTCTGTTTATACAAGAAAGCTTAGCGCCGAATCATGTTTGTTTTGTATTGTGTTGTTTTTGTTGTTTCTTCTCTGAAGCCTGATAATAGCAGTGTATACGTTACTGTCGACAGTAAAACAGCAAGGGCAAGATATATTTTCACCTACTCTGAACAGGGTCCTAAGCTGGACGCTTGGCAAAAGCGACGGCGAGAAATCTGGAGGCCGCGATTGGCCAACGCCACACTTGACCTTGGCGCCGGCCAATCATAGCCGCCGAATTTCTCGCCGACTTTTCCGCCAAGTGTCCAGATTAGGGCCCCAGCTGAGTACAGCTGGACGTGAATGATTCAAAAGTACGCAAAGAAAAAGAGGAGAAATGAAAGAACGACATGTTGAAACCGATGACAATTTTTATCTGCTCTAGTGTTAGAGATAGCCTGACTCCGGGAATGACTGATTTTTTTTTTAACGCACATTTTATTTTTATGCATTCTAAATGTGTTTTTCTTAATATATTTTCACTCAAATAGTTTGGAAGCATTGAATGAGGTGTCAAAAAAAAAAACATTTCTAAACCACCGTTTCATATTACGTATCTTTTTACATTCAATATTTTTAAGCAATGTTTTATTCCCTTTTTTTATTTGATAGCATTCAGGGCTGTTTTAAAGCTGACATACTCATTTCGCAGCCAATTATTTCCTTGGCAAACAAACAAAAAACGCTGATCAACCGTCATTATTTACGATAAGGAAAGGGGGACAACACAGGATTTCGAAAGCCTGTGTTGTCTGTTTGTCTTGAATGTCCCTGTTTTCTTATATTAAATCAGAAACCAACACGCTCAACCATCTACCACCGTCATTACTATCATTATTGCCAGTGAAATACAAACGTAACCCCTGTCACGCATTCGTACTCACGGCCGTATCAAAGCTGAGACTCCCAACAGAAAATTCACTCGCACATAAAAGTCCAATACCAAAAAACTGATTGATCTCGCGGTTTCCGAAAGAGCCGATGCACGCGAGAATAAAATGGAATACGGCGCAGGTATATGCAATGTAAACGGACACACATATATTTAAAAAAAAAAACGCCATGGGTGACTTAAATGCGGCTTACGATGAAATGAAAAAAGATATATATATATATATAGGCTCCCACGCACATTCACTTTCAAAAGCGCAGCCGTATGGTTCTTTCCGCGCCCTCATTGGACGAGCCGGCTGGAAACTCAGTTGTGACCCAACGTCATTGGTTGATTCAGCCGAACTACCCTGCGGCACAGGGCATTCCCGAATCATGATAAGCTCGACACCGTCCGTAGCTTCCATCCTGGTTCATCTTAAAGACCGACGACCAGTTCGCGCTTTCCACTTTTCCCTCGCTTCCTCCTCTCCCTCTTCTACCCTGTCCACTGTTGCCTGTTTCCTCCTCCCCCATGGTGAGGAGGATCTTCTGCCTTGCAGAATCTCGTCGTCTGGTCGTCGGCCTTTAAGCTAAGGCAGAGCAAGAGATGCCTCCTACATCTATTACACACATTTCAATCGCGTTTGCCAACGCATCACGATCAAGGTTTATCGGACACAGTAACATCACAGTGTCACGTGATATCATAGTTTCACACGTAACGCCAGAGTATCACGTGACGTTACAGCACCACGTGACACCACGGTGTTGAGTGACGTAACAGTGTGACGTGTGACGTCACAATTTCCCGCCAAATTAAACTGGGTAATGACTTCGTTCATTTCGTTAGAAAGCGCTATACTCTTGTACAACCCCACCGAGTGCTATCTCACCTTCACCGCATTCAACGTACTACGTCTAAGCCATGCGAAACTTTGCTTTTTTTCAATCTTTGGTCTCGGGTTTTCGCAACAACCAAAGTTCACCAGGTCGTCCCTGTCGCAGCTCTTATTACGCGAAAGGTTCCCCACGCGTTCCCCATAAAAGCGACTCAATAGCGTTATCCACCGTGTAGTGAACCTATTTCTGATATGGTTTGCGTGCCCTGCAACTCTGGCTTAGCCCTGGCTCCTTTATGTAACGTGTTATGTAACCCGTGAGGCGCACGTTGGCTTCCATGATAAAAGAACGATACAGAAACAAGAAAACGTAAAACGAATAGCTTCGATCACGGAGCCTTGGCGAAAGCGTAACGCTGCGACGAAGTTTCGTACGCGTGTGCTTTAGGGAACAGGGTTCGCGTCCAAATTCAATCAGCTCCCACCGCGTTCGAAAGAGGGGCTTCACCAGTTCACGGCACACTTCTCACCTTGGAAAAGGAGACCGGTGCGCGCTCGTCCGTATTTATCTTTCTGTTCGCGAGTCGAAGGACTATACACGCGCGTGGGGAGGTTTCCTAAGGGCCGCTAAAATGTAAATTGGGAGTCTATTTAAGCGAGCTTAATTCGATTAGAGCTGTAGCGGGGGAAGGGGGCGAGAAGATTCGGGAAAGGGCTAGAGCTCTCGTCGAATCTAGCGAGACGTGAGCGGCGCTTTAGTTTTAGGGAAGAAACACGGGAATAGGGATGGGGGGGGGGGAATATACGCCGAGCTGCTACCTGATTAAGAAACATATACGTAACTTTAAAAAAATATATATCTATATATGTAGGGTGTGCGTATTTGTCGATTCGCGTTCAAACTTAGAGGGAGCAATAATTTTGTAGACAAAAAATACCGGAAGAGTAACAGTAGTAAAATTATCGATCTAAATTAAAGTAGGGAGTGTGGGGAAAGATGGGAGAAGGTATTTCTAATTCCAGATACTGCAGGGTGTACGTATTCCAGAATGCACGTTCAAACCCTGTGGGAAGGGTGGTTTCTTGTCGGAGATTCAAAGAAAAATACAAAGTAACAGTAGTGAACTTATCATGGGGTTAAATTGAAATGAGGTGTGAGGAAAGATCGACGTAAATTCCTAAATGCAAATCGTGTAGCATTTACGTATTCGTGAATTTACGTGCAAACCAAGAAAAAGCGATCATTTCGCCGACAAAAAAAAACACCTGCATACATAGTAGCATAATAAAATAATCGACTTGTAATAAAATAGGGAATGCAAGAAAAGAATAGAGGCAAAAATCCTAACTCAATGTTGGAGATTGCATGTATTCGTGAATTTACGTTTCAACAAAGAGGAAGCGATAACATTGGATGCAAAACAAACAAAAAACACCTGCATAGCAACAGTACTTAGTAGACAAATTATCAATCTAAATAAAAATAGGGAGTATGGGGAATGACAGGGAAAACATTTTATACTCCAAACCCTGGAAGGTGTACGTATTCGTGGATCTACGTTCAAACCAAGGCGAGACAAAGGGAATAAAAATATAAAGCCCCTGTATTGTAGTGCAATTACCGATTTAAATGAAATAGGGAGTATGGAGAAGATAGGAAAAACAAACTCCTAACTTGGAATCGTGGATAATTTGCGTATTCGCGGATGTACATCCAAACAATGTGGGAGTGGTAATTTCGGAGACTTGAAGGAAAACACACGTCAATAGTAGAAAATTATTGGTTTCAATAAAACAGAAAATATGGGGAAGATAAAGAAAACATTTCTAACTCAGAATCCTGGGGGTGTACGTATTCGAGGATCTACATTCATATCATGAAGGACAAGTAATTTTGGAGATTCAAGGGAAATTACACAGTAACAGTAGTGAAATTACCGATCTAAGTAAATAAAATAAGGAGTATGGAGAAAGACAAGGGAAAAATTCTTAACTCCAAATTCTGAAGGGTGTGCCTATTGATGGACCTATGTTCAAACCATGTGGAAGTTGTAAATTTTGAAAACTCAAAAGAAAAGGCATACTAACAGTTGTGAAATTATCAATCTAAATTAAAATAGGGAGTTTTGGGGAAGAAAGGGGAAAATTTCATACTCCAAACCCCGGAAGGTGTACGCATTCGTGGATCTATGTTCAAACCGTCTGCGAAAGGTAATTTAGGAGACTCGAAAGAAAATACATATTAACCGTAGTGAAATTACTAATGTAAATTAAAATCGGGAGTGTTCGGAAAGACCGCTGTGGGGATTTTTACGGAGAGATAATACAGTGAGGGTAAAAACGGGGAAACAAATTGATGAGCTCCTAAAATTGCGTGATTAAGGGAAATCAAGCTCGGCATTCAACTGGGATTTTACCCTGCGTGTGCGATGGTGGCGAAAAAGGGATAATAAATTTTCTCCTTCGCAGAAGCAGCCTCACAGCGGTAGTTAAATTACATTCATTATAAATGGGGTACATAGCGTGAGAGAACGAAAAGAAGTTTTTAGATAAAGGAAATGAGAAATCCTAAGGGATACAAATATTTCTCTCGGAAAATGTATTATATTCAGTGAACAAGGAGCAAGATCACGAACGTGCTGGTGTAAATCGAGCATAATTACGAACTGCTCGAGGCTGAAGCAAAGGAAGGAGAGGCCAGACACGAAGTCTCAAGTAAAAGCACAAATACAAACACAGTCTCGAAATTATGAAACTTTGTGTTTGTGTGTTTGTGCTGTGCTTTTTTTCTCTCACTCTTTCTCTCTTTCTTCTTTTTTTTTTTGTTTGCTACTGCATTATTTGCACTCGATTTAGTGGTGAGAAAAATTCTGAACAACGGGATGCATTGTAAACGAAGAAAAACCCTGGAAGAATCATAAATGGAACGGTAATGCAAGGAAACACAAACACCGCGTTTAAAAGCCTTGTGATAGAAGGTTGTAGGCGGTGCTAATTTAGATTCAAAGTAAAACAAGAAGAGACAGGGGAGCGGAATTTGAAAGGCTCATAGCAGAAAAGAAAAATAAAATGAACCATTTTAAGGAAGGCGAGGATTGAATACAAAAAGGAAAGAGGCCCGACAAATTATTAAATTAGAATTGGGCTTAAACAAACAAGAACTATCATTAAACATATTCGTTTTGCAACAGTATGAGCGGGCGAAAGATGAGGCTTGGTTAGCAAGCGCAAAGACCATCAAAGCGTAATCTAGATCGAATTATTCGCAAAAGGATGACGCAGCGTAGGAAAGAACCGTGCCGCGAAAAATTTGCAATTTTGAGGCGGCGCAGAGGATAAAACAGCCTGCCGTCTTAAAGCGCGCGAGCGCCAGCGCGTCGGAAAAATATTGATCCTTCATTTTCCGCGGGTATTAAATAGTTTCCCCCTTTGTTGTTTCCCCTTGGGCAGGAAAACCGTTTTTCGCGCTCCCCTTTTTAACGTCTGTGTAGTTTTATATTTATTTCACATTACAGTATGGAGGTGATATTCCCTCATGGTTCTTGTTGTTGTTGTCTTGTTGTTGTTGTGTTGAGGTTGTCTTTAGTTCAGAGTCCGCCGGACATAACCCAGCTGAAAATATCGATTCTTAGACTCCCGTTATCTGATGAAGCTTAAACTTCCTCACAACTCTAAGCCTACAAAAAAAGCTTTTCGCTTAAAGAAATATTTTTTTTTGTCGTTTAGTAACGCGGACCATTGTTGCTAGCTTGCATGCACATCTACAGAGCAGGCGATATTGGTTGTTTGATTGTGTTCTTCTTTTGTCGTTTAGATGCGCGGATCATAGTTGCCAGCTCGCATGCACATCTACAAAGCAGGAAACATTCGTTGCCTGATTGTTTCTACGATAGGTGGCGCAAGCTACCGCCTGTCATAAAAGGTGCAGCTGTTTACATCCGTCCATCCATTCATCAGCCTTTTTTCTCGTGCTTAGATGCGCGGGTCATTGCTGGCAGCTCACGTGCATATCGTGCAGAGCAGGCGACGTTGGTCGTTTGAGTCGGTCGAGCCTCGGGCGGCCACGCAGCAAAGCATGGTGGAAGGCAACGTGCGCATGCTGGCAGGTCAGGCGTTCGAGAGAGACGCACTACCGTTCTCCACCTTGCCAGAGACTATAGTGCTAATGCTGTTGTTATTGCTGTTGTTGCTGTTCTTTGTTTAGCGTCTTACATTTTATTATTGTTTCGGGGCACAAAAAGACCACAAAAAGGCAACTTATTTCGCAGCAAAATCCGCCTCTTCATAACAATTACGGCTGAACAATCGATCGATTAACCTTATATTCGGAGCAATTTAACGAGTCCGCCATCGTCATCGCACAGCAAAGTATTTAACATTTTGTATGGCTGTCGCCAAGAGCGTGTGATTTCATTTTCAGATTGTTTGCTCGTGTTTGTCGAGTTTCGAATGAGGCTACACACAGCCTCATTGATGACTGGAAAAGAAAAAAAAAAGTCAAAATAGTGTTATTTTGGCACTTTTTTAGACTTTGTGTTTTTAGGTTAACAAAAACGGTTATAATATTAATTAATCGATTAAAAGGTAACGATTAATCGGGTTAAATATTTTTTAATCACCGCCCAGACCTGATAACAACGTTCGTGTTTGGCAGCAACGCCCTGGCCCCACTTGACCGGCAAACAGCAAAACAGCCACAGCGACGAGTCTCAATCACGCCCGTACAGCACGAACGCGAAAGGTGATATCTTTGGCAAACACGATGCTTGCTAAGTAAGTACAAGGGACAGCAACCTTGCCAGAGACATATCTGCGTGCATGCTGCATGTGTGCTTGGGAGTTGGTCGGATGTTGCTTCGCTGGCTGCTTGTCGCTCACGCTGGACCAGAGCGTAGCAACGTATAAAAAAATATTTCTCTTATTTAAAACTTTTTCCGGTCTCGTATCATGTGAGCTAACACTTTCTCTAATTAATTATCCTCCCGCCATTGAAAAACAAGGCCGAAATAACAAGGAAAAAGCGCTAAAACGCTAAGAACAGAGAGTCGGTAGATAAGCTATGGTTTATCTACCGACTGTCCGATTCTTTGGCTTATCTACCAAAAGAGAAAAAAAAACAGCCCGTGGATGACTTGTGAAACATATGCGTGTGCTTTGTGGGACCCGCACCAGGCGTACCTTGCCATTAAAATAGAAAGCATCTCAAAACCGTGCTGCAAGGTTTGTAATCGGTAAAAGTATGATAGAACATCCAGTGTGACAGAAATTAAACGTGAGAGTCGGTTGGGAACTTTTGGATTTAAGAAGAAAGAAATTTCGTCTAAAGAAGAGTTTTTTTTTTTTATTTTCTATATTTAGTAACTTAACTAGAATTGATAAGTATAAATCATTTTGAATTACCAACTATATTTCAACCAGAATAGATCATTGTAACAAGATCAAAGAAATATCTTGCCGAACTGATTATAAAAAACACTCATTTTTCCTCGTACAATAACGGACTGAATTCATTGCTTGCATCAGCATTTACTACAGATGACGTAAGATATTTTTTCAGTGTCCTAAATTTTTTTAACATTCAAGAGTTTGTGTGTGTTTTATTTAACTGTATTTATTGTATTTTTGCCATTGTACTTATGTTCGTGAGTGTGTGTTTTATTTTGTGTTCCCTGCTATAATGCTTGGGCGCTGCAGGTTCTTTCTGTAAATAAATAAATAATTGTACATCTAAAACAAAGATAAATTGGAATAGAAAGAATCCAAACAAGTTTAAATATTTTGCTTCCCTTCTCCCCGACATCATTTTCGCGCCCTAGTTTGTATACACAAGTATAATTACTTCAAAAACAAAATGCATTATTCCTCAGACAAAACCCAAGAAAGTTTTGGGCTCATTTTACAAAAAAGAGAGCAAGAATAAAGGAGCTTAGTCATAACGGGCAGACGCTTCTCCATGAACAGTGCACCGCTAGAGAATTTAATCATTCCTTTTCGTCTGTGTATACAATTGATAACTTAGTCTTTCTATCATTCACCCATGACAATCGTAAAAGCAGTGACTGAGTATAGTCTCTACAGTAGGGATTCGTGACAGCCTGGAAGGGACAGGCATCAGAAATTCACGTGTGACCAGGATGAAATTTGTAACATTTTCTTAAAAAGAGTATGCCCGAATGGTGTTTCGAGGTTCTTTTCGTGATTTACTCTTGCAGTTTAAAAATGGGTCAGGTGTTACAAGATCCGGAAAGTAGCCAAAGAAAGTAATGCCTATATATAAGAATGGAGAGAGAAAAGAGTTTTTGCAATTATAGACCAGTATCGTCCTTGACAGAGCCCCGTAGAGAAGTGTTTGAGTCAATGAGGCGTGGCGCAGGGGGACGCTACTCTACTCCAACCAGGAGCCGAAAAGAATCCCCAGCGGTGGTAGCGAGAAACAGTTTGATCAAAGGTATATATATGTTCGTACATGGTTTTAATAAGCGCGTAAGAGTGAAGTATAGTGACTCTTTATGGTTGAAAATAGGGTTCACGTGATGTTTTGATCATGATCATGCAGAAAGATGTAAGAAACGAATGTGCCGCTAAACCCTGTCTTGTTCGGGCAGTGTGTCACCACCAGGACGGCAGATTCCCGGCCCTCGGCGTCTGGCGTACGGATTACTGCCGATCGTTCCGCTTGTCGCACTCTTCCACCGGGTCATTTAGATGACGTGATTGAAACATCACGTGCACCATTTTCAATCACCGAGAGTTACTCCGACGTATTTATTAAGTTTGTTTCTCGCGACCACCACCAGGGTATTATTTCAGGGGAAAGCGTGCTGGACGTGTTCCAGGGCTTCTTCACAAATTCGATTGTGGCCAACCATAAGCTTGGAATTCAGGCTTCTGGTTGGCCACGTTCGAATTTGTGAAGACGCCCTGGGAACACGCCCAGCACGTTTTCGGCCAATGGCGACTTCTCATTTGCGTCCTATACTTCCCAACGAATGGCCCAACTCTCTGTATATACGGCTCTGGTTGTTGGAGTGCTGTGGGAGACGAGGTAGAAGACGACAGGTCGGAAGGCACGTGACACGCGGTCGGCCGAAGAGGTACCGGTAATTGGCGCGAGACACAGCGTGCTGAGCGGGGCTCGGGCCGGGCAGGAACGATGGAGCCGTTCCGGCCCATTGCGATCTCCGGTGCGGTCCACCAGCGAGGTTCGGACCAGGACCGGCAGAAACGGCTAGCCCTGGCCATACCGGCCTAGGCCATCACGATCCCGGAGTGGTTCCGGTAGACGAGACCAGGTTCCAGGACGGCCCGGAACGGCTAGTTTATGAAGCACTCTGCGTTTAGGGACAATCCGCAGGCCTGGCCATGAACTCCGACTGCGAGCTTCAGACGACAGGCGACAACCGGGGTCGGCGCTCCCAGAGCTCCCGAGGACGGGCAACCGGGTAGTATAGTAAACCCGTTTGTTGTCTTCTCGTTGTGTTGTGTCGCTCCTTGGGAGACGAGCGCAAGCACAGACCGATCGGGCGGCGATTATTATTATAGGGCGGCCCCAAAGTGCTAGGGGGAAAAGAAGGCTCTTGGGCATTTTATTTTCAAGAGCATTGTAGCTTTTCTAGAATCCACAACGTTCCTAATGAATGAACAACATTGGTTCCGTAGAGGTTGCTCGAATGCGGCACAACTTCTTCGCACGGTCCATAATTTTGCTAGAGTATTTGATAATGATGGTCAAGTCGATGCTGTTTTCTTAAATTTCGCGAAGGCGCCGTTCCACAGGGTTCCTCATCGCAAAGTTATTTGTATAAGCTGAAGCAGGTAGTACTAGATAATGATTGCCTCCTGTTCATCCAGATCGAAACGGGCAGGGGTGGGGATTGAACCCAGGATCCCTGGGTTCTGCAGTGCGAGCTTTTGCTCCACGTCCTCTGAGCTGGTGTGCACTAGCCCACTCGGCCACCGATCCCCCACAGATGGTCATTGTGTTGCGTTGAAAACTGTGTTTGCTTTTCATTTGCCCTTGCATGCACAAGGAACGTTTAACACGTGCTTCCTTTGAAGTGCTGGCCACTATCAATCCCTTCCCCTGCCCGTTTCGATCTAGATGAGCATCGTACGGCGTGCGGTCGTGTACCACTACTGCGTGGTGCACTTTAAAGACCCCAGGCTAGCGGTTGTACTGCACTGGCTAAATTGCTCATCTACAGCGACTGACTCGTCGCAACTTTGAAATGGCTGACCAACTACACGCTGTGTAAATATCCACAACCCCAATTATTATAGCAGTGAGCAGTATCTGGAAAGGTGGGGTCTCGTGGCGCAAGTGTCGAAACCTGACTGACCAGTTAATCAAGGAGCTTGCACTCAACTGTGGCCACTGTCAAGCTGTAACATTTTGTTGCCCATGGGGGAATGCTGCAAACGACTGAAACTTTGCAAGAACTCAAATCCTGAGAAGTTTCAGACTTGGGAAATGCTGCAAAAAAATAGATTGTGGTACAAACAGATAGAAATAGCTAGCTCAAAATTTTGTGCCAGCGAAAGATTCCCAAAATCCGTACTTCGCAATATTCGTCAAATATTGAGCCCGGAAAAATAGTCATTTACTATACCTGGTTAACACTAGTGATCCTGTGCATCGATGCTGCTGCTTGTTTTTTTGTTTGCATTATAAAAGTTTTATAATATTTTGTTGAGAAACGGTGACCTATGATGTTACTCCTAGAAAACCCCAGGCATGTGATTTGGAAAAGCTGTAGTAAAAAAAATTGGTAAGCATACCTTGATTGGAATCTACACAAGAATGGCTGGTAGGTGGTAGAACCAAGTTCATTTACAAGCAAAACTAGAGTGAGAAAAAAAAAAAGATAAAGACACTGTTCTTTTGATTTTGGTACATGAGCCAAGCACCCGCAGAATGCCCCAATCTCCGGAATGGTGGCGTATCCAGAGCGTCACTTTGGAGTACAATACCATGCGCAAGTTTGTCCGTTCCTTGTGCGTTTGTTTACCGACCAAGTGCACCCACATGCTTTCGTTTGACTCTGTTATGGAAGTGCCCATAGATGGCGCTTCCATAACCCAATCAAGGTGACCTAATGATGTCGGTGCTTCTCGATGCCCACAGGTCCAGAAAGGAGGGACGGTCAAGTTGCGTCCCCTGACCGTCGCCATGTCGAGCGTGCGGACGCCCCTCCAGACGGTCCACGAGTCTGTCACCACGGACCAGGTGAGGCCCCCACGCGCCCACCTTCACGGGCGGCTACGTTATTTCCGGGGTCGTGGGCGTCGTCTGACCTTTCTTCTCATTCGAGTATTTTTGCGACTTCTATGTAACACGGTGCGAAGGCGTACATTAGCTGAGTTTCTTTGACCCTTAACGTTGGTGTGCTCCTTCTACCCTTCTTCATCCCCCTTTCCCGGTCATTGTTGCCAGCACTTTACTGCTTCTCAAGGGCATTTGGGACAGCAGTAAAAGAAGTGCCGCGTGAATTCAAAGGGCTGCATTGTCCGGTGCTAGGTGTGTGTATCACTCTAAACACAAACTTGGTTCTTAGAGGAGGAAAATTGCTCTAGAAGAATGGTATAGGCACGAAGGAGATGAAACGGCAGGGAGGACCTTTGGTTTTCCCGCATCCAGTACGAGCTTCCGACCTTGACATTGCTTGAGCATCTCGTGAGCCTGGATATCTGAAAGAGGCATCCTGCTGTTCTCATTGTGTCAGTGCCCATATATCAGTCACATGCCGATTCTGTTCCGTTTTGTTGCTGCAGTTAAAACGGCCAAAGCAAGGAGCGGTAATGTTCACCTGACTTCTGATTGAAGTCTTTGTGGGCCTTTATCGTAACTTGGTGCCAAAGTCCACATTATTACCGTTTTCTCGGTCTCCGATGTTGGTGCTCCTCCCCTTCTTCGGGCCATAGTTTCAACCACTTTTTTTTACTGCTTCTCACTGGTGATGCTCTTGGGGTAGCTGTCAAAAACACACCTAGTGGATTTGTGTTGCTAGGCATCTGTATCACTGCAAACGTAGAACATAACTCTGTTCTTGGGAGTGTTGCTTTAGAAGGATGGTGGTTTCATATATCTTGAGCTTGTACAAAGGTAATAGCTATAGTGAGTAGTTGGAACCCATAATAGGACCTGGGTTGATTCCTAATGGCATTTGAGCCGATGGCAGTTTAGCCCACGAGCTTAAAGGGGACCAGCAGAAATATTCTTCCGCCTGGCGGAAAGTCCTCCTCGCCCTCTTTTTTTCCCTTTCTCTCTTGTCTTGTAGCACGGCGAGGCGGGGGAAGGGTCCCTTTTGCGCCGGCTTCTTCTGAGAGGATAAGCCGAGAAAATCCCCATTCTGAGCGACGGGCGATGGGTGAGGCAGCAGCGACCTCGTGACTTACAGGTATCTTCAGCTCCTATCGCGTAATCTGCCCTATTTTTTGGCGCTCGCCAAGCCTAGCCCCTCGGGTGTAGGTTTCACGGAGCTGCAAGGCTGCGCCCTCGCAGTCACCGAATTTGAGCTGTCGAAGTTGTTTGGCTGTAGCCCGTGGCAAAGTAAACGCATACTTGGGAGCTGCGGTGCATCCCCACACCCATTGAAGGAACGTTTCATAGATATTCTCGGTTGATCAAGGAGCTCAGAACACATGCGCGAGATGTGGTGACTTGAATATGTGAGGATGACTTACATGTTCACAAAACATTCCATCTTCAAAAAACCGGCTTATCACGCTCAAACCTGCCTCAAATTGGGATCGATGGAAAAGAGAACTATGTACCAGGCGCGGGCATCTTGTAGCGGATCTCTGTTTTCTAGCAGCGGGCACAAATTATTGGAGAACTTTAGTAGACTATGTTTTCAGGCCATGCTATATTTAGCGGGAGCTCGCGCTGCCACTTCGATGCATTCTCTGAAGCGCGCGCCTGAAGTGGTAGCGGGCCTTTGAAAGCGATGTACTAAAATGCCCTGTTGTGTGCCTAACTCGCAGAATGTATGAAATTCATATTTACACATTCTAGCAACCACCTGAGCTGAGAGGGCATCAAGGGTGGATGTCAATATTAGAAAGTTTTAGTGGGTCGCTTGTAGCCACTTCGATAACCGTACTGTCCGTACCCCACAACGATATGTAAGCTAGACTCGCTGTGAACATCCTTTATCGAGTGCGGCTACGGAGCGGAAAACACAATATTAAACCCCTTATTGGCGAGTCTAGCGTGTCGTGTTATGGTTCAACGTTGCTTGTATTGGTACTATAGCACGGGCCGCCACTTCGAAGTATTTGTGGTGTCTCAAAAAAACTAAAGCAAAAGCAGACAATTTTTTTTAACGTGACACAGAATTGTAATTTAACATTGTAAAAACATTTTAGGTACCCTACGCCACGCAGGTAGCACGAACAAACTATCGCCGGTCTTTCCCCCCCCCCCTTTTTTTTTCTTCTTAGAAGGGAATGATGTTTAGAAAACAGTTAATGCGAGTATCCAACCTAAGCGGTAGATTTTAGTGCGAGCCAATACATTGCTGGGGAAAATAGCAAAAAGCGCCGATGTCGTGTTCGCGCTAACAGTGTCGCGTAATGTACGCATACCGCTACACAATCAAGGCAAACGAAGTAAATCAGTAAATTTACTGGCCAAAAAAAGTGGTGTTATTTTGTTTTTTATAGTTGAAAGTTGTTATTTTTATACAAGCAATTCGGTAAAGAGTGCTTCCATTGGGCACCAACTTACGAGGCATCAATTTGTTCTTGTACACTAAATTCTGCATGGCCCTTGCGTAAAAATGTCAATATTGTGTTCGTGCTAGCTGTGTCACGCACAGTAAGAAGACCAGTTCATTGCTCGAACATTTAAACAAGGCCTTTCTTACGCCAAATAGACATTTTGCGAGTACTCTCTATTACTCGCAAAATAATCTACGTTGTTTATTTGGAGGAAAGGAAGTGGTGGTGAGGGGAGGGGGAATTGAATACAAAAGACGACTCAGGAAACCTCGAACTTCGTAAATATTTCGCTCAACCTATAATCTTGAGTTAATTAAATCACTTTTGCTTTCTCTGTTTCAGAAATTTTAACAGTCGCGCTAAAGGCCAAGATGAGAGAAAAGTCAGATGCCCCTGTTTACTTGAGCAAGAAGCGTATGCGAGATGGAACTGAAAAAGCATACGTGTGTAACCGTAGCAATCTCCGACGAAGCCTGAACCTCACTTTTTCTGAAACCACGGAGATCAGGCACGTAGCCAGGATTTTGTTTCGGGGGAGGCCCGCCCATGACAAAATGCTGTATGAGGGGGAGGGGGAGAGGAGGTCCCAGCAAAATGGAAGATTTCGGGGGGAGGGGGGCGACCCGGGCCCCGCCTCCCCTGGCTACGTGCCTGACGGAGATGACTGCTTTTGACGACTTGTCGTTTTCATGTTTAAAAAAATCGGCTACATTTGATTATTTTTTATATTTTTAATGCTTCAAAAATACTTTAAAGTGGCAGCACGTGCTATAGCACCAATTTAAGCAACGTTGAACTATAACACGACACGCTTCGATAGCTGCACTCAATAAAGAATGCTCACAGAAAGGGTATAGCTTATATATTGTTGTAGGGTACGGTTATCCAAGAGCTAAAAACGATCCACTAAAACTTTTTAATATCGACACACACCATTGCTGTCTTCTCACCTCATGTGGTTGTTGGGATGTGTAAATATAAATGTCATCTACATTCGTTGGCCATCATATAGTGTGAGTTAGGCACACAATAATTTGTGCTCGCTGCTAGAAAACAGAGATCCGCTACAAGATGCCCGCGCCTGGTACATAGTTCTCTTTTCCATCGATCCCAATTTGAGGCAGGTTTGAGCGTGATAAGCCGGTTTTTTGAAGATGGAATGTTTTGTGAACATGTAAGTCATCCTCACATATTCAAGTCACCACATCTCGCGCATGTGTTCTGAGCTCCTTGATCAACCGAGAATATCTATGAAACGTTCCTTCAATGGGTGTGGGGATGCACCGCAGCTCCCAAGTATGCGTTTACTTTGCCACGGGCTACAGCCAAACAACTTCGACAGCTCAAATTCGGTGACTGGGAGGGCGCAGCCTTGCAGCTCCGTGAAACCTACACCCGAGGGGCTAGGCTTGGCGAGCGCCAAAAAATAGGGCAGATTACGCGATAGGAGCTGAAGATACCTGTAAGTCACGAGGTCGCTGCTGCCTCACCCATCGCCCGTCGCTCAGAATGGGGATTTTCTCGGCTTATCCTCTCAGAAGAAGCCGGCGCAAAAGGGGACCCTTCCCCTCGCCTCGCCGTGCTACAAGACAAGAAAGAAAAAGAAAAAAAGAGGGCGAGGAGGACTTTCCGCCAGGCGGAAGAATATTTCTGTTGGTCCCCCTTTAAGTCCATTCACACTCTTGCGACCGAGTTCGACCGAGAGAGACCAAACCGGTTTTTAAGCCTCTTGCGATCTCTTAGGACCAGCTCCGCTGCAGCCGAGCTGGTCCTAAGAGATCGCAAGAGGCTTAAAAACCGGTTTGGTCTCTCTCGGTCGAACTCGGTCGCAAGAGTGTGAACGGGCCTTTACCCTCCTCACTTATCGGGCCAACGTGACCACTGCACGTGACCATCACGTTGTTGATTGTTGCGGGTAGCCGGGAGCGTGGTGCTGGTGGGTTTTATTTATCAGTCATCACAACTAGAAACTCTGGCCCGTGCCCAACCCACCGAATCTACGGCTGCTGCGTTTCGTTATGTACCTTCAACTGTAAAGAAAATGCATTCTGTTTTCTACAGACCGTTACCATCCTGAAAACGATAGTATTCAACCTGGAACGCCAGCGCTGTAATGATTACCTCTTGGTGTGTTTTTTGGATAATGTACCGTGCATCTGCGGGGAGTATTCTTTTTATCTCCTGGCCACTCATTGCTACAGTGGCCAAAGCAAGAATGAATTAAATACACACATGATTACATAACTATGTCGACCCCGCAGGTTGGACCAATACTCACGCATTTTTACGGCGATGATTTCCGCGCTCGGCTGCAAATGATAGCTGCGCTCTCATCGCTCTCACGTTATATCACACTGCAATACGTTTGGCTTTTTTCTTTTCGTTGTGGCCGCTATGCAGGTCGTTCACTGGGACGTTTTATTGCGGTCGTGACAAATCGAACCAGCTCAACTTGACTCGAGGTTGGGAGATGTTTTATTGACTATTGGAAGTGCATGGAGCACATCACGCTCCACTTTGATGGGGTCCAGCCACCGCCGCGACCAATGGCCAAAATACGTCGCTTTCGCAGTTCGGCGACCGTCGGAAATCTAAGAAAATTGTTGACCGATTCCTGCTATTGTAAAACTATATGTGTGCATTACGTCCAGGGCTTACCGGTGAAAGGTAACTCCCGCTGAAGAAAGGCCAGACCGAATGCGGCAGCCAACCACGCTGCAAGCGCCCATCCCGTAGCCGGCGGAAATTAGTGCGCCGCCGAAAGATGATCGTTATTGTTTTCTTATAGTTCGAGGAGCGTTATTTAGCAGGCGGCGAACCCTGCTGCCTTCCACGTTCATCCGCGCTCATTCCTTTGAAGTGCGAGAAGTGAGATTCACTTCTCTCTGCTCCTCTTGCGCTTTGGTCCAACGCTTGGTGTTTTATACTGCATTTTTACGTGTAAGTCCGCCTTTTAATCTTTGTTACGATGCTTGTAATCTGCGTTATATGTGCCTTACATTCAGGTGGGTTAGGGTTACAAGCAAGCTAGCGGATTCCCGCTCATTTCCTTTGACTTTAGTCTCTGCATACTTCGTTTCACCTTGCGATGGACCGCTGCTGACACTACGAGTCACCCCAGGCAATCCAGCACCGTGAGCGGGACTACAAGGTCACGCGTCACTCAGAAGGCAGTGGATTGGTTTCGATGGCTCTCGTGCTATATGTTGCGGTCCATCGTAAGGTGAAGTAGACTATCGTCCCCGCTCTTGTCGCGTGACCGAACTGACTATACCTGCAGAAACCAGAAAGACAGTCCCGTGCCAGACGAGGCGCGACCGTGGCTGTGAGAGCCACTGAGAGGGAGAGCTGGGTGCTAGGTGCTACTGAGGCCGTCGTTTTTGCACTATTTTTATTATTTCACCACCTCCAAGTTGAGCTCTCTCTCTCTCTAGAAAAAAAAAGAGACATAAAACTATTTGTGAAACTGCGTTCGCGTGCCCAGTTTGAGATATGTTCGATTGGAATTCGAATTTTGCAAGGCTTACCAAATGTGTTGGTCCTTACGGTATCCCGGTTCATATAATCTAATTTGCGTTAAAGCCGGGCACTTTGGTCACCGCGAAACGCCGGCAACTGAGAGCTCGCGGACTGCATCTTGAATGACCTTTCAAATAAATGCCTTGGAAACTCACGCAGAAAAATGTATTAGTTCATGTCCGAATAATGAGCAAGATGATCAACAAATGACAGGAAATAAACCGATAACGTCACACTGAACGAACCACAATGAACAAACATATATCTGAGCCCAGCAGACGTTCTATTGATCGCCTGGAAAACACATACAGAATTGAATTGAATATGATAAGAAATATCGAGGTTCGTAAAGCAAGCGTGAACTTATGCGTTTTAAAACAGGTTTCGTCACATGGTCTATATACGGTCCCTCGTGCTGCGCCATAGAAGTTGCACTTTGTCCACTTTGTCAGAGGATCTGTTCTTGCCGCTGTGCATGGAGTCGCTTCCAGCAGCGTACTAACTGTGTTGAGGTGCGGGTATTTGAAGAATACAGTAATATAGCTTATTTCTGCGCCACGTACGAACTGGATATTTTTATGGTTTTATCAAACAAACACGCTGGCCGCGTGTGTCCTAAGAAACAAAAGCAAAAAAAGTTTGCAAAAAAATGAAAATGAGTGGATTTAAGTTTTTCTGTTCGTTGCGAGCCAAGTGGTCACGAGACCGATTTCTTAAACAGGCATCGACATATCAAGGTGCTTTCTCGATGTTTGCAGTACAATGTAGACGAAAACTTTGTGCCACCAGCGCTCCGCTTAGTAAAATCAGTGCTTTTAGAGGCATTTAGCTTTTTTTTTGCAATTGTCTATGCGTTTTATAATCATGTCAGCTTTATGCTGCTTATGCCGGCAACACAATGTAGCTGTCAAGTGCCAATTTTTACGTTTAGGAAGTAGAGGAATGGAATCGAACGATTCAGCCATTCCAGGAGTGGGAATGGGCCCAGTGTCCCCATTCCTAGGAGTTGAAAGGAATTGAATTATCGAAAACTCTAATTCCCCGGAATGAAATTGGAATGGAATGGGGGTGCCCATTCCGCAACCCTGCCAGTGAGATCTACGGTCACGTTGGCCACAAAATTGTTTAAACTTTTTATGACTAGGCTTCACAAATATTGCAACGTGCCCCCTCCTATTATTTAGAACCTCCTTGATGTTGCAATAATACTTAAAAAACAAGCGAGCTGGTGATAATTCATGGTAATAAAACCCGAGACTCAGGAACACAGAAGGGGACGAACACAACACAACGTCTCAAACACAGCTGAAGGTTTATTTGTCAGACATTCGTTTAAAAAGGCGAGCCCCCCCCCCCCCCCCCCGGTGCCCCAACCGACATCCACAGTCCCGAAGGTCAAGCCACTTCCTCCCGTCCAGTCCACGTCAGCAGCCCTCCTCGCACACACATACAGGCACACGCGCTAGGCGCCACCGCGTCCATAAGAACGTCCACGCAGTTGACTTATCACCCGCCACTGCCACCACTGCTAATCCCCCACTTCCTCGCAACGCTTCCTTGCCCCCCACCGCCGAATCGTACACAAGCACACCACTCAGATATACCCCCTTCCCGTCCCCGCCCCCCCCCTTTACAGTTGCCGACGTAAACAGAAACCTCGAAAACACATGTGGAAGCCCACACGGTAAGCCAAAATGCGCCGCCAAGTAATCTCAAAGCCTTAAAGTTTGTGCCGCTATCCGTTCGTCCCCCCTTCTATGTACTTCCTTATGTTTAATTACTGTTACCAACACGCTCGTTTTGTACTAACTTATCCCCGACCTTCCCAAAAACCTACCTCCCCCCCCTCCCTTTATTTCTGTCTCCTTCCAATGCCTTCAAGAAAAAAACGATCAATTTTATTTAACCTTTTGGCTGGATCTCACCCGTCATGGAGATGGAAACTCCGTTTCTGATATACACCAACTCATGTTTACAAACAAACCGGAGCACCCGGAGCGCCCCTAGCGGACGCCACCGGCGCCGCGCATGCGCGTTGGGGGTGTGGGCAAGAAGCTCGCCGTCGCCCATAAACACACCATTGAAATGCGATGTTGTCCGCGTCAGTGTGAGTCCCCCTGCCCTTTTTCGCGTTCGAATTGTTGGTTCTACGTCTTCCTGGCGATGTCTGACTATCTTGAGCGGCGTCAGCCAAATTACCGAGGCTCGTTACACCGCAAAACTTCGCGTGAATAATGTGACATGTGGCGATTCATTCCGCGTGGACGCCGCAGAATGTACGCTAAAGCCTGATTCGCATGATGAGATTTCGCTCGGAATTTTCAGTCGCGACGCCGCTCGGGCTGCAAAAGCGTGAACCGTAGCTGAGATGGTCGACGTCGATACTGAAAATCGCAAGCAGAATCGGACCAACTGAATTAGGCATAACAAGTCGGTGAGGGTCACTGGTAACAATGATCAACATCTCCTTGTATCTACTGTTTTCATCGAGCCTGCTTACCAACCTTCAAATTTAAGTCTTTTGAGACCTGCACTTACTTCTTATCGCAAGTACCGGGCCAACATTTGGTCTACGGACCGGCGTCGTCTAAGAGAGCAGACGACAAGCAGAAACGTTTGAAAGAGCAGAAGACAGTTCGAACAATCAGGCGGCCGTTTGAACTTGAAGACGCACTGAACGTAGTCCGCAGGTGGTCCGCACAACTTGACGGTTTTCTGGCGTTCATGTTGGAACAAAACAAATAAATCTGATGACCACAAGTATCCGCGAATTCAACCCAAAGTGCTTCCCGTCCAAGCAATCGTTGTCCGACGGCGTCTGCTTTCCCCTTTTCACGGCACATATCCAGATTCTCGGACGAACCGAGCACGTGAAAAGTGACCTTCAAACCTTTCTTGACTCTTTTTGTACAGTCCCAGGCGCGGCGTTTTGACGAAAAGGCAGGTTTTTGTCTGGTTCCTTTCAAAACAACGCAGGGATACACGTCTGGCATGGGTATTTCTGCCCGCAGCCCCAGACCGGAAGTGCGACCGACGCGCCACCACCGCGCCGTGACGTCACAGAGATGAGTTCGTGTATAAGGAATGACGGCCAGCTTTTTCTTCCCTTGTCTTGGTGCCGGTGTCGGAGTAGGAAGGGCGAAAATAAGCCTCTTGAGCGAGTTGTCCAGCAGGTCGTCGGGAAAGCCGGCCTTCCTCAAACTCCGCGTCTGCAGGCGGACACTATTCTCCGCGTAACGGGGGCAGGATCTAGAACGCGCTGACGTCATAAGAGACTTGACAAGCCCTGGTTTAATTAACGGTCTTGGAGTGAGCGCTAGCGAAATGCAGAACTGGCTTCTTCCGTCCTTTGCCTAAACTCCCAGCAGATTCCCCCGGGATGGATCGCCAAACGAAGGTCTAAGAATTAGAGAGTTCCGTCGGAGGGGTCCTCCCTTTTGAAGACGAGGCCTGCGGGGCCCGACAAGAAGGCCTCTAGGATAGACTCACTGTGTGTCTGCTCTTCATGCATGATTAGGTAGTCATCTACAAAACTGTATGGCCAGCAGCCGGCGCGGAATCATTCGGTCGCTCCCTGATTGCCCGATCTACGTACGTGAGAAATAAATTGAGCATAGTTGTAAACTAGAAACTGGGGGGATACGGACAAAAAAGAAAACACTAAAAAAACAGACGAAGTCTCAAACGAAAAAAAAATGGCTTGCTTTGTATGTTTATACAGCCTTGAGCTGAGACGGGTTAGACCTACGGTGCCCACATGTTTTCGCTCCGCTTTAGGGTGGCGCCAATTTCTTGTTACCCTTTCCCAGATACTCTCCCACCGCCAATTTTTTCCACTTCTTATTTCGCTAAACGTAAACAACGTTGAGTTTCTGTAGTCTCAAAAAACCGGCAACACTGTGAGAACACTTCCGTTTTCGTTCACGAGAGAGGAGTTGGAGGCTCAGCAGGATGGCAGTCGTGGTGGCTGTCGCTCTCTTTATTCGGGTGTTTCATATCTTGAAGTTACGAGCAGTAGTGTGCGTTGCTTTTAACGAAACTCGAGTTCCCGCGACAAAATGAAACGCATCAGACCGGCATCGCACGCCGGAGCCTCGCCGTGGGAACAAGAGCGGTGGGCGCTCCCTAGCCCTAATGCCCGTGTCCCACTAGAGCGACAGACAGAAACAAAAGACAGCGACAAGCCTTAAACCCATGCAGCATGCTCGCGATGGTACCTTTGGCAGGCGTTTAGTCGTTCGGTGCTTGTGAAGTAAGCAGGAGTGATTGCAAGCCTGCCAAAGATACCCTCGGGGGGGGGGGGGGGGTTCTGGAACACGGTGGCCACCTTGAATGGCCGTTTTTTGTATTGACTTTTTTAAAAACAGAAGCATGTGATCGGCCTATAATTAACAATAGTGAGCAACGAAATGTTTCACTTGCACCATCACAGCGGGAGTTAATTGTTTCAAAGCTTACTTTCAGCTTACGACAAAATTTATTTATTTGCCTAAACTCCGCCCCAGTAAACATGACTTGGGTGAGAGGGAACCGGGGGTAAGAGAATAAGAAGAATGTATACAGGCATACTTGACCCAGCTCCCTAACCGCAGCCCCGCTCATCCTCCGCAGGGTCCGGTGACACTCGGAACCCCTGCGACTACAGACACAGCTCGGAACGAATCTTCGTCATTCTCTTTCCATCCTCTTTTTCACCGCGCGAAACGTATCCCATACCCCCGGCAGGCCCCCCAAAGCCCCTCAGGCGTCGCACGCTCGCGGTGTTCTGGGAAGTTCGACTAACTAACAGAGAACCTATACGAGCTTCCCTCAAACGTACGTGTTTATTGCTCGAGCGAACATTTCCTCTGTGTCACCTTAGAATGGACCGCAGAGGGCGCTACGAGCCATCCCAGCCAATCCAGCTCCGAGTGTCACCTTACCATCTGTGGTGCGCTATGGACAGCTCAAGGTCATGTAATTCTCTCTCAGCCTTCGATTGGCGAAGACGGTCTCTAGCATCCGCTACGGTCCACTTTGCGGTGGAACGGAGCGTGGTATGAGGATGGGGAAGCGAGGAGCCAGGGGATCTTCTGCCGAGGGGGATGACACCGAGGCACTTGGATGAGAGGGGAAAACAGGAGGGCGCTATCGGAGTGGTTCCGAAAAGACCGGCCGTGGGGGGCCGGGTGCGTTGCGGTTTTCGGGGCGCGGCGAAGACGCGCTGGAATTTACGTGCCTCTGGTTAGCAGTAATAGTAAGGAGTGCTGCGTTGTATATACAGGCACACGTGCACCCCTCGCTGGAACTCCAGCGGGTCCCCCACTGGGTCTCCCGATCCAGTGACTTTAGCGAAATCGAGGCCACCGCGGGCCTCTTTCGAAATGCTCCCCATCGCTCCTCCCTTCCCCAGCCGACAGTAAAAGGGGGGGGGGGAGCTCGAATATATTTCGGGGGGGGGGGGGGTTCGAACCCCGAAACCCTCCCCCTGTGTACGGCCGGCCTCGCGTGCATGAAGCTCGTGTTTGAGCATAGCCTCCTTTATTCTACAAAGCCTCTGAAATCGCGAAAGACTCTGGTTTGAGGCTTGTCGTTGTCTTTTGTTTCTGTATGTCGCTCTAGTGGGACACGGGCATAACGAGGATTAGTGGCGTAGTGCAAGCGCACGACCAGCGAGTGTAACGAAATGGTCAACGAAAACGGCGCAAGTTTCCATGGTGACGAGGTAGGCAACACTGGTTTGTCGGCAGGAGGTTTTCACAAACGTTCTCACCACCCTAAACAGCGAAGCGGCGGAAACATGTAGGCACCCTAGTTAGCCAACTCGGCCACCTCCTCAGCTAAAAACTTCATTTCACAGGAGAAACTTATATGTCACTCGCTACCCTTTGTCCCCCCTCTTTTTTTCTTTATTTTCCCAAAAGCCCTACCCCTTTCCCTCTTCCTTTTCCCAGGCTCCAGTACATTCCAGCCAACGATAACCTCAGACGGCGTCAGCTCAAAGTTGCCGAACGGTCCCCTGTCAACACACATACACCGCGACATCACGAGGTCCCCCCGGTTCTCCCAAATCAGTCGCAAAGCCGCCGACCGATCCCCTCTCATGATGGAAGCTTGGCAGAAAGCAGATTGCTGGAAATAGATGTCTATATTGCATTGCACTGGTGTGAAAAAGTATTACGTATTTTTGTCTTATTTCCCTGCCAAAATAAAAACAGCTTTTAGAAACCGAACACTGTGCGTTTAGAGGACCGTGGAAAGGACATGAAAAACCGGGACAATCTGAGCGATACGAGGCGCCTCGCGTCACTCAGCTTGTCTTGGTTCTTGTTTTTCTGGGGCCTTTCAAAAGTGGATGAAAAATTATGAACTGACTGACCCGACTTACCACATTAGAGCAGTTCATTTTCATTACGACAGGCTCTCTTCAAGTGTCTTGCATAGTTCAACTTGTACTGGTCCGTTTTTATTTTTGGTTCCTTTCAAAAAGTGAGCCCTAAGCCATTGGACAAACCTACCACATTCATAATTTGCGGAAGCGGCGAAATGGAAATGCGACAATAGGAAAGATTCGCCCGCGTTATTTGAGGCCCATAGAAAAGCGGACCGGATGGGAGGGGCCGAAATCTTTTTTCAAGAAACACACAATCTTCTCTACAGTTCTGTCTAACAATTTGATATGAAGGGATACTTGGACGCCGGCATTATTAGTTTAGGAATCAAGCGAAACTCTGTATCGGATAAGTATACGTCTACGTCCACTCCCATTCGATGATTATCGTGTTTTAGACTCCGTACACAGGGTGGTTTTCAGCGGTTTTTTTAAATCTGACTGCCCGCCAGAGCGCGAGCCAGAACGCACTACGGCCGCGAGCCGTCGCGCTCTTCCCCTTCTTCTCCGTATCAATAAACAATCAAATATACCCGGGCGGAGCCGTCAATCGTGGTGGTGTCGGGAACCAGCAAGTCTGACCCTTGAAATGCAGGAGTGACGCAAAACCCAGAGGCGTCTCGTTCGCCCACTTACGTTCTTCCCAGGCGGTGGGGAATGTCGTTTACAGGGGAATATCTTCTGAACTGATACAAGTTACTCGAGCAAGCTCGCATTCAACACCAATTTCTTTTCTTTCTTTCTGGGTCACAGTGTTGGAAATAACGCGTTACAAGTAACAACGTTACTGGTAACGCGTTAGTGTTTTTTAGTAACGTACTATCGTACTCGTTAGAATACCAAATGAGTAGCGAGTAAAGTAATGTCGTTATTATTTTACGGTATCTTCTATCAAATTACGTTACCCATTACTCGTTACTTCTGATTAAAAATGGCAGCATCATGGTTCGAAAGCAAACCAATTTTTATTCTGCGCACTACAAAAAGTTGCAAAGAAACCCCCAAAAAACTATGTATAAACGACGGTGGTTTTAAACTCCCTCGGAAGACACTTTCAACGTTAACACAACCGGGACCAAAAGACGCGTGATTATCGCTTTGTCGAATTCTTGAGCGTC